>CAUYPK010005587.1:0-53756 GCA_963574355.1 Loris lydekkerianus | reverse complement strand
CCCCAGCCATGAGCATGGTATGTTTTTCCATTTGTTAACATCTTCAGCTATTTCTTTTCTCAGAGTTTCATAGTTCTCTTTATAGAGATCTTTCACATCCTTTGTTAGGTAAATTCCCAAATATTTCATCTTCTTTGGCACTACTTTGAACAGAATAGAGTCCTTGACTGTTTTTTCAGCAGGACTATTGTTGGATATAAAGGCTACAGATTTATGAGTGTTGATTTTGTATTCCTTGATCATGGAATGCTGCTGTATTCCTTGATCATGTCTAAGAGTTTTGTAGTAGAATCCCTGGTGTTTTCCAGATATACAATCATATCATCTGCAAAGAGTGAAAGTTTGATCTCTTCTGACCCTATGTGGATACCCTTGATTGCCTTTTCTTGCCTAAATGTGATGGCTAAGACTTCCATTACAATGTTAAAAAGCAGTGGAGACAATGGGCAACCTTGCCTGGTTCCTGATCTGAGTGGAAATGATTTCAATTTAACTCCATTCAATACAAAATTGGCTGTGGGTTTGCTGTAGATGGCCTCTTATCAGTTTAAGAAATGTCCCTTCTATACCAATTTTCTTAAGTGTTCTGATCATGAAAGGATACTGTATATTATGAAAAGCTTTTTCTGCATCAATTGAGAGAATCATATGGTCTTTGTTTTTTATGTGATGAGTTATATTTATATATTTATGTATATTAAACCAGCCTTGAGACACTGGGATAAAACCCACTTGGTCATGGTGTATAGTTAGATGTGTTGGTGGATTCTGTTTGTTAGAATCTTGTTGAATATTTTTTGCATCAATATTCATTAGTGATATTGGTCTATAATTTTCTTTTCTTTTTGGGTCTTTTCTGGTTTGGGGATCAAGGTGATGTTTACTTTCTAGAACGTGTTGGGTAGTATTCCTTCTTTTTGTATATTTTGGAAAAGGTTGAGTAATAGAGGTACTAGTTTCTCTTTAAAAGTTTGGTAGAATTCTGATGTGAAGCCATCTGGTCCTGGGCTTTTCTTTTTAGGGAGATTTTGAATAGTTGATGCTATTTCAGAACTTGATATAGGCCTGTTCAACATTTTCACTTCATCCTGGCTAAGTCTAGGAAGGTGGCATGCTTGTAAGTATTGGTCTATTTACTTCAGATTTTTCTATTTCTGAGAATAGAGTTTCTTGTAATATTCATTAAGGATTTTTTGAATTTCTTAGGAATCTGTTCTTACTTTGTCTTTACCATTTCTGATTGATTAAAATTAGACATTTTACTCTTTTTTTCCTGATTAGGTTAGCCAAAGAGCCAAAGGTTTATCTATTTTATTGACCTTTTCAAAAAACCAACTTTTTGATTCATTGATCTATTGTATAATCCTTTTGTTTTCAATTTCATTTAATTCTGCTCTAATTTTGGTTATTTCTTTTCTTCTGCTGGGTTTGGGTTTGGAATGTTCTTCCTTTTCTAGTTGCTTGAGATGTACCATTAAGTTGTTAACTTCCTTTCTTTCCATTCTCTTGAGGAAGGCTTGCAGTGCTATAAGTTTCCCCATTAGGACTGCCTTTATGGTATCCCAGAGGTTCTGATAATTTGTGTCTTCATTATCATTTTGTTCCAAAAATTTGGTAATTTCCTTCTTAATCTCGTCTATGACCCAGCTATTTTTCAGGATAAGGTTATTTAGTTCCCATGTTTTTGTATGAGTATGCATATTCCTGTAGTTGTTGAGTTCAACTTTTATTCCATAATGGTCTGAGAAGATGAAAGGAATAATTTCTACCATTTTAAATTTGCTAAGGTTAGACTTGTGACCTAACATGTGATCAATTTTGGATGATGTTCCATGGGCTAATGAGAAGAATGTGTATTCAGTTTTGTTGGGATGAAATGTTCTGTAGATGTTCATTAAATCCAAATGTTGAATGGTTAAGTTTAAATATAAAATTTCTTTGCTTAGCTTCTTATTGGAGAATCTAGTCAACACTGCCAAAGGAGTGTTAAAATCCCTGATTATTATGGAGGTGGAGGAAATCAAGTTGCTCATGCCTGTTAGAGGCTCTCTTATAAATTGAGGTATATTCTGGTTAGTTGCATAAAAGTTAATAATTGAAATCTCATCATGTTGAGTGTTACTCTTAACAAATAAGAAGTGACCATTCTTATCTTTCCTTACTTTTGTTGGTTCAAAGCCTATTGTGTCAGTGAATAAAATTGCAACACCTGCTTTTTTCTGATTTGCATTTGCCTAAAATATAGATGACCATCCCTTCACCCTGAGTCTATATTTATCTTTTAAGGTAAGATGAAATTCTTGTATGCAGCAGATATCTGGCCTGAGTTTTTGTACCCAGTCAATCAACCTGTGCCTCTTTAGAGGACAATTTAAGCCATTCACGTTAATTACAAATATTGATAAACCTGGTAGAATTTGGGGTATTAAGTTTTTTGAAAGTCCAGTGGACATTTTTAATCTTTTTGCCATTGTGGAAGTTGAAATTTGATCAAAAGTTTCTAAGTGAGTTTACTTTGGTGGTGGAGGATTGTACTGGTCTTTATGGAGTATAGGTCTAAGAATATGCTGCAGAGCTGGTTTAGTTATGGCAAATTTCTTCAACATGTGAATGTCATTAAAGTATTTAATTTCTCCATCATAAATGAAACTCAGTTTCACTGGATACAGAATCCTGGGTTGAAAGTTATTTTGTTTTGGAAGATTAAAAGTTGATGACTACCCTCTTCTGGCTTGAAAGGTTTCAGCTGAGAGATCTGCATATAAGAAGATCATTCTTATATTCTTCCCCTTGCAGAATTTTCTCCTTCCTTTTAACTTTGGCAAAGTTAATGATAATGTGTCTAGGAGACATCTTATTCGGGCTGAGTCATGCTAGGGTTCTGAAACTGTCTGCTATCTGAATTTCAGAATCTCTTGGCATGTCTGGAAAGTTCTCTTTCATACTCTCATGAAGAAGAGCCTCTGTGCCTTTCAAAGCCACCTTGTCACCTTCAGGAATTCCTATATGGTAAATATTAATTATCTTCGAATTATCGCAGAGCTCTCTGTGAGAATGATCCATTTTTGCTCTCCACTTCTCTTTCTCTTTGACTGCTTGGGAGCATTCAAAAGCTTTGTCTTCAGTGTCAGAAATCCTTTCTTCTGCCTGCTCCATTCTGTTACTGAAGGATTCTACTGTATTGCTCAGATCTTTGAGTGCTGCAAATTCTTGTCTCAATGTGTCAAAATCTTTGGTGATTTTGTCTTTGAATTCATTTAATTCTTGAGACAAATTTTGAAATGTTCCTTGAATTTCTAATCCCAACTTTACCTTTGTTCTATAATATTAATCTTATTTGCAATCCAAATTCTGAACTTGATTTCTGACATCTCAGCCATCTGTTTATGAATGGGATCTTCAGTTGTGTCCGCAATGTTGTTCCTTAGGGGAGTTGATCTATTGCGGTTATTCATGTTACCAGAGTTTTTCCACTGATTCTGCCCCATGTTATTTTACACCATTTGGCTAGATGAGCAGATAAGGTGAAGTTGGGTGGGGGGCTCCTGGAGTAGTGATTAACCAGCCCTTTGCCCAAGAGCTGGAACTGGTGACTATAATTTTTCCCCTAGAGCTTTGCAAAGGACCCGTACAGTGCTATGGCCTAAGAAACTGGAGACCTGCTTGGTGTGGTGGGGCTAAGTGGCTCTGTCTTGTTTTCAGCTGGTCTCCATCCTACCCTAGTGAATCAGTTACTCTGGGTTGAAGTCTCAGCTGTGGAGAAATACCAGCAATTAAGTCACCCTGCCCCACACAGGCAACAACTGGGAAAGGAAAATCAAACCTTCCCACAATCACACACCCAGGGTACCACTTTGGATAGTCCTTGGATGACTGGCCCAGTTTAAGAGTTCCAAATCAATTGTCCCAGTTAGCATGGGTCTCAGGCAGGAGAGTTCAAAAGGTCTCCAGCAACTAGATAGCAGGAGTCTGCTGGCATCTCAAATATGACTTGCTCCAGTGCTCCATGAGGTCAGAAGGACCCACCCAGCAAATGAATTAGTCTGGGAAGGTTGATGCCTCCTTCCCCACCTTGCACCTCTGTCACACCCAGTCACTGGTAACCCCACAGGGCTGCGATCCAGTTCCCTCCAATGAGCCAATGCTCCAGGGGTTTGCGCCCCGTCTGAGTCACAGGGAGATCTATGTCTCCTTGGCCAGGCTGCCTCTCTCTGTCAGTGTCCTGCAGGGGGAGCTGAGGCCTGACAACCTCAGGTGCTTAATGGAGGCTGGGGCAGTTTACTCAGTTCCAGCCCCACCTGATTGGTGTTGCTGACAGAACAGAACAATTTCGCAGAATTTGTTTCTGTCCCAGCTATATTCCCTTGCTGTTCAGATGCTGCCTGAGTTCACAGAAACTGTGACTCAGCCCTGGTCTGTGCCGCTGCCCAGAGCTGGGGCATCAGTCTCGGCTGCAGTCTGTGATAGGGTGGGCATGGTTAGAGCTTACACTTAGCTTTCGGTTTCCCACCTGCTTTTGTCTCAGCCACCTGCTTTTGTCTCAGCCATGATCCCTCGAGGGCTGGGTGTGTCCTGGGTTCACTAAAGCAGTCCTGGATCAGCCCCACCCTGGGAGCATGCTATCTCTGTGCAAGTGTATTCCAGTCCCTGTGCTGCACCCAGGCAGGTACCATCTCAGGCATACCCTTTACTCACAGGGCCTGCATTTCCGTCCCAGATCTGTTCTGCCAGTGGCTGCCACTGGAGAAGATGTCCGGCTTCCTCTGGTTGCTCAGAGAGGCAAGGAGTGTCTCTTCAAAATATCCCCAGGGGTGTGAGCCCTATCATTCCTGCTGCCACTGCTGTTGCTCTGTGCCATGAGGCACCACCTTTCCCTCTTCCTTAGGGTTCCCTCAGCCTCAGTTCACCATCTTCTCCTTACTCCTGTGCTGCAAAATCAGCACAGAACTGCAGTAGCCCATGCCCTGTCCACACCTCTCAAGAAAATGCCCAAGAATCTGGACTCCATGGAGGACAGGCCTCCAGACCTCAGAATGAGAGTCGAGGGGAGTTCTGAGAGTTCAGAATTTCAGGCATAGAATATATACAGTTTTATATGGTTTTATGCCTGTTGGGAAAGTGCCATTGAACATTCATAAGTCCTCTCTAGGGAAGGAGTTCTGGTTTTTAGAGGATCTCTCCCATGGGATAAAATAAGAGGGGATCTGAACTCTGCTTGCTTGTTTGTATGGAGTATACTACAAGCTGTTCTCATGGGGGAGGGGACTCCCATCCACTTGGTGATGGATTTTGTACCTATTGTTTGTTTCCTTGGGGTCATAGCTCACCTCAGCAGGGTTGATGTGCATTCTCCAACCTTCTCTCTTGGCTGAGCTCCAAACCATCAGCTTACTTGCTAGACTTCTGTCCTTCTGGATGGGAGCCTCTGTGGAAAGCTGGCTCCAGTCAGCCATCTTGCCTCTGCCCCCAAATTCTTGATAAGAATGTCCTAGATATCTGAGATGGCCTCCTAGTAACTGAAAGAACTGCTCTCATCTCACCATCTGCAGCCCAAATCAGCCCCAAATTACCCATTCCAGGAAACTCAGATGCAGCTAGAAATTTATACTAAATTAGTTTACTTTTATACAAAAGAACCAGTTCACTTTTTTTCATATTCAATATTTAGCTTTGGTGAAATTCTGTCATGTTCTTCCTCATCTGTTACTGAAGCACTAGTGTTTCTATCCCTCTTGGTATAATTTCTTTTAGTTTAGTTTTCTTCTGTGGGTAAATTTTATATGACTTTTCTGTTTTTTCTCAACTTCATCATTCATATTGCACCTTAGCATCCCATCATTCCCTCCAGTAAGCTGTTGCTGTCCACCAGCCCAATCAACAACACAGAGATATCACTGCAGATGGAATAATTAAGGGAAGACTGAGGCTCACTCAGGCCTACAGTGATTGTACATCTTTATTCACTGTATTATATATTCAAACTTATCAGGTAAGAATAAGTAAGAATAAAGAACAAAAGCATTAATTGAGACTGCTATAAAATAGTTCTTTTCAGCATAAATGTTGCAAAGCACATACACATCATTTCTAAGTCTGGAGCATATAACTTGAAGATAAACTACAAAGACACCAGGTTGTCTATTTCTGTTTGCCCACCTCCCTACCAAGTTAAATGAAGCTTTTGTGTAATTTGAAGTTAGAGAATGAAGAGTAATAGTTTAGCTCCAGACAGGTGCTAAATCTCCCGCTATGACTTGGCAGGGACCTCAGGGAATCATCTCTCAGGGAATTATCCCCCGAGTTTCTGCTGTTTTAGCAAGCAGAAAGGAATTAACCCCTGAGTCTCGCTTATAGCCGAGAATGGAATTTTCCCGTCTTAGGTTTTCGTACCACAAGGAGCACATATGAGACAAAGTCACCTTTCTGGGGTGCTGAAAACCGTGCCCCTTCAGTAAGCAGCAAATAGGATTTTAGTAAAAAAGTGTACCTGGGATGCCCCTACAGTGTGGTCCTTAGATCTTGAACAAACCTGTATTCTAGGTTTTTGAATCAGCAGAATAAGATAGAAGAAGTTCATATTCTAAGAAGGCTGCAAGGGATTGAAGGGATTGAAGACCCTCCTTAGCTTGAAGTTTTAATGGTTAGTCCCTGATTCAGGGAAAGAAACTCATGGTTTTACCTTGATATGAATGGGGTGGGTCCACATGTGTCCTTCCAGGTCATCCAGTAGCCCATAATTTAGGTTTGAATTGATTGAGAACTTTGGTGACAGAGCTTGCAGCTTGCAAAGCACAGTCATATTCCTCTAGAATACTCTGATATGTACTTGTTTGTTCTGAAAGGTCAGTTGAGGCTTCAACTTAGGAGACTTAAGCCCAATGACAGGAGAGAACACTCACATAAAAGGAAGCTGTGTATAAGGAAAGAATTTCCAATAGCACTATCTAATGGCTGGGGAAACATAGTTTTGAGAGGATTCTCCCAACACTCCAGTTACCCACATTGAGTCTTTACTGAGTACATTACATCAGTATTAATAAAAGAAATCAACCAATCTATCACCCACCATAATTATTACCCTGGGCTTCTAGTGGAAGATGTCATTTATGGGCTGTAATTACTGGAGGCTTTGGGAGTCATCAATCTCCATCTTTTCTATCTAGCCCAGCCAATTGCAGGGCAGGATTCCTACCACCCTCTGCTTTAGCTTGGGGCAATCCTTCTTCTAATGACCTTCCTTTTTACAATATGCACATGTATTTTTTGGGGGGGTGAGGGGTGTTGCCTTTGGCCAATTCTTTCTCCCTCTCCTTAGGGTTGCAAAACTCCTTTATTAGGCCCCTTGGAACTCCTTTTCAGGGCTCCTGCCAAAAATGTAGCCTGCTGTTTCATTTCTTGTCATCCCTCCCAACTCAAAACCAGTTTGTTATTCTCTAAACTGTTCACAATTTATAAAAACTTTACAGGCTACTTCAACAGGTGAGATATTGACAAGGTTAAAACACCTTTGAATTTTTGTTACTTTTGGGGATATTTGGCATGCTTTGACCAATAAAGTTCATATTGATCAGTCTTGAGTCTTCAGGATTCTCTGGATCTACATCTGTGTATTTTTGGTAATTTTCTAAAATTCTAAAAAGGCTGAAGGATTCTCATCTGCGTTCTGTCTTATTTCCTTGACCTTTGCTTAGACTTTTGATCTTCGCAATGGCTTTCCTGAGCCCAACTAAAATGAAGTCCTGAAAGTGTTGGATCTTACCTTTATCTCCATCATTCAGATTCCAGTTGGGGTCATGAGTAAGGTTCAACATATAAGCTCTGGTCCTTACCTGGTTACTTGGGTCTTCTGCATGTTGCCAATCAGTCTCCTCATGGAATTCTTCTAGAACAATACAACATTCTCCAGAGACTTTGTACATCTCCTTGGGTGGGATAATTTGTGGCAAAAATAGACTCAGAAATATCAATTAAATGCTTTTGGTCATTTCTGTAGGCATGGGTGTTTTGTTGTCAGTTATATAAATCAGAAGTGTTGTCAGTTATATAAAACCTACATTAGTTTGGCAGGTTGTCCATTTTCATTTAACCCTTCTATGGGGACCTGCCTCTAAGGAAACTGCTTTGTTAAAAATGGAGGAAAACCCCAGAAAAATGGGTTCCTTGGCAGGCATGAAAGGGAAAGACCATAAGCACAGGTTATTCAAGGCTGCAGAGGAGAAGAGCTAAGTCAGAGACTTAATTTAGGCAAATCTGTTAAAGGACTCAGAACATTTGATCAAAACAATCACAGATCATTGTAAAATAATAGTAATTCATTTAACCAAGAATGATAATCAAAGGACTTAAAGGCAATGAAAAAGGTTACAGGAATGTAAAAACCTTAACTTTTTAAAGTTAGTTTTCTAAGTAATAAAATATCTAATAAAGAAACATAGGAATTATCTTGATAAAACACAAAATCTTTGTTTCTTAGGTCAGTTATGAAAAGGTAAAGCAAAACTCTTTGCACTTGAGTTAATCAGATGTAAGGGTAATGAGTGAACATTATAAAGGAAATAAGAAACCTTGGCCCTGAGCAGGGAAATATGTGACTCTAAACAATTTTCTAAGTTTTAGAACAATTCTACTTGTAAGAATTTATATCATTTATTTTTATCTAATTTATTTTGTTAACAATTTCCCTCAATTACTTGTGAAAGTTCAGATATTAGAAAAAGCTAGTTATTATTTCAATTTATTTTTCTGTTGTCTCTCTTTATAGCCTCTGAATATATTTACCTAATTAAAAACCTTAAACAAATGGGCATATGTTCTGATAAATCAGAAGACTTAGCTCTTTCCATTAAACCAACAATATTAAATTATTATTGCTTATTTTAAAAAATCACACAAACCAATCATTTTGTTTTGGCTGAGTTCAGACATTCATAAGCTTTGTGTCAAACTCTGACACCTTAACACAGACGTTCTTAACCTGTGAGTTGCAACCCCTTTGGACTGTATTAAAGGTTCACGGCATTAGGAACGTTGAAAACCACTGTCTTAACATATCTAGTGGAAGCAAATGTAAAAATGACCAGTAAACACAGGCAGAAAATGCTGACAATTTTGAAAACATTTTCATTTTTGTCTTAATTTTCTAAATTAGCTTATTTGTGAAAAGATCACTGAATTCACGTGAACTTAAGCATTTGGCTTACTTTCTTAATTTATGAGTGCTCTTTTATTTATAAGCCAATTTGGTACTATGTAGGCATGACATAATACACAAAACACATCTAAACATATAGACATACATACACACAGAGGTCAAATAGCTTTTATCTCAGAACTCTAGCCATGAGATAGTAATAATCTGCTTCTGGAATTAACAGTGTAATGCCAGATTAACAATTTAGGCTATGAATTTTCATTGCTGTAATTTGCCCATTAGTTTAAATATTTGCCCCCAAATGAGCCATGATATATATGTAGCCAGCAAAAGTCATAGAAAACCTGTCATGCCCTTGAATTTTTTCATAGTCAGTACATTTACATGTCAATACAGGTAAGCATTCAATACAAAGGGAAATTCAAGAGATAGGATCAAGATAGCTAACTAGGCATAAGTAATGTGTGCCTGCTCCATGGAGAAGAACAAAAATGTAAGCAGACTCCCATGTTTCAAACAGATAATCTAAAAGAAAATGCTAAAATTCATAATGGGAAGCACCAAAAGTGGGTAAGAAGAGAGTTCAGGGCAACTTGATCAGAGACTGGCTAAGAGCTGAGTAAAGTTCCTGAATGTGGAGAAACAATAAGAGAAGCCTACAGGGCACCACACTCTGAGATGAGCTTTTAATATTTTGGCTACAAGAGAACTCTCAACCCATCTAGGTCTCAGCTCTAACTTAGAGAGTTCCTTGGAGATTGCATGGAGACATGAAGGTAACCCACATAGAATCCCTCAAGCATCCAAGTCCAGAGCAGCTTAAGCTAGGTGTCATTCTGAGTGCCTTAGACACCAGAAAACTATGGGTGTAACTCGAAGCAATTGCATGATGCAAGGAGAGCTAGAGGAGCTCAGACATTCCCACACACACTAGAAAGGTTACCATTGCCCTGCTGCAGGCTGCTGTTGAAACTGAGAAGTGAACTAACAGCATTTTCCACAATTTTTTACCCAAACTCTTTGCCTAGAAGGGGCCCTAGCCTTTCTGGTCATAGGCTCAAGGTGCCATTTTTGAGATTTTGAGACTGGCTGTGCCCTGACCTCAGACTGAGTTTAGACTGACATAGCGGCAGCCCCTGCCTGGATGGAGAGAGGCAGGAAATGGGGCTTTCCAGCATGCAACTGGGATGGTGCCCAACATCCTATAGCAAGCTGCTGTGGGACTAAATCTTGAGTAACTACACTACCCAGTTTCCTGCTACTGCTGCCTGCTTGGAAGTATGCCCAGACTCTTTGGTCACAGGCCCCATGTTCTATTTTGGAAGTTTAAAGATGGGACTGAGTTCAGGCTGACACAGTTGTAGCCCCACAGAGCTGAGGAAGGACAAGGGAGTCCAAGCTCTCATAAGCAGACGTGGGATAATCTCCACCACCCTGCTATAGGCTCTTGTGAGACTGAGACATGAGCTGACTCCAATTCCAACAGTTTCTTGCTTATGCAGCTTGCCCCAAAGGGGCCTCTTTCATTGAAAACCCATAGCTGGTATTATTTTAAGAGATTAATGCTGGGCTATACCCTACCCTGCTCTAAGTTCAAGATGAAATAGCTGCAGTTGCCACCCAGCTGGGAAGAGACAAGGAATAACAAGCTCTCCTAAGCATGTTTACAATAATATCCACTGCCCCATTACAAGCAGCTATGATACTGGAGATTAGACTTCCTAATCCATTGTAGCTACCAAAAATACCAACTTGGATCATTTGAGTCCTAGAAAATGGCTCCATTACCACTATTGCAAATTCCCTCATTACATCAGCTGCTCAGAGAACCTACTCACATAATCATCCCTCGGCTCCAACTACTGGCTTCTGAGCAAGCCACTGAAAGCCAAAAAATTGACCCTCAAGGGTGTGCTAACACTGCTGGCGGTGTAAGCTGCTCTGGAATCTAAAATCAGGCATACTCTTTCTAGTACTGGGGCCCCCAAACTGGCTTGGGTGGCATTAAAGTCCACCCAAGCAAAACTTTATCACAGAATCAACTAATAACTTTACCTTACGCCACCAGTAAATCACACATACCACTGACCTTATGTACTTCTCAAGAGATCATACAAAGGTCACTCTACTGCAGACACCAAAAATTAAGACTGAAGTGTTCTACTCAACCAAAAACATACATACATCTTTAGGGAAAAAATTTCTCCTTCAAAAGGAATTAAAAAAAAAAAAAAATTGGAACAGGCACGCTACCTGGGAGTGGGACACAGGTACAATAGGGACTTTACCTAACAAATGCAAACACTGTAACATAATTATTTGTTCATATTAATATGAAATTTTAAAAAATTAGAATAAGCACCTGCTATATAAGGACACAGGAAATATGAAAAACCAAGGATTATGACATCAAAGGACAACAACAATTGTCTAGCCACGAGTCTCAATAAAAAATAATTCCTGAAAATGCCAGATAAGGAATTCCAAATATTGATTCTAAAAAATCAGTAAGATGCAAGAGAAATCTGAAAAGCAATACAAAACAATCAGAAAATCATTTGAATAAAAGATTTTTTTAAGTGAGAATTTACCAAAGGGATAGATATCTTAAGAACAGCAGTAACAACATAACAAAGTTCTGGATCTAAAAAATTCATCGAAGGAAATACAAAACACCTTTACAAGCTTCTAAATAGATCAGAGCAAGCAGTATAAAGAATCTCAGAACTTGAAGACAAGTCTTTCAAAATAATCCAGTCAGACAAAAATGAGAAAAAATAACTTAAAAGAATAAACAAAGCTTTTCAGATAACCTGGGACTACATAAAGTAACTGAACTTATGAGTTATTAATATTTTTGATGGGGAAGACAGATCAAAAGTTTAGAAACCTATTTAAGGAAATAATCAATGCAAACTACCTAGGACTACCAAGAAAATTAGACATTCAGATACAAGAGGCTCAAAGATGTCCAGGTAAATACACTAGAAAAGGAATTGACAACATAGTATGATTAGAATGATTAACGTTGAAATGAAAGAAAGAATTTTAAAACTAACAAGAGTGTCTAGTCATCTATAAAAGAACCCTCATCAGATTGATAACAGTTCTTTTAGCAAAAAGTTTGCAGGCCAAAATAAGGATGGGATGGCATTTCCAAAGTGCTGAAAAGGAAAAAAAAAAAAAAAAAAAAAAAAAACCACCAAACCGTCAGTCAGGAAGTTTATATCCTGCCAGAAAAAGCTTCAAAAACGAAGGAGAAATGAAATATTTCTCTGCTATGTTCCTATCTCCCTTTCTCAATTAAACTTTGTAAAAATATTTTTCTTAACTTTCTCTACCCTCTCATTCCCATTCATTCACCAACAAACTGCAAACTGACCTGCACACCCATCTGTCTCTCAAATGTACCATGAAAAAGCCACCAATGAATCCCCAATCACAAGATAACTAAGTTCCTTTCCTGACCTTATCTAACTGTACTTTTTTACTACACTTATAATTGCCGATCAGCTGTCTTTCTTAAAAGGCCATGTTTATGAGTTTCAAAGAGAATTGCACTCTTACTGTTTCTCACACACACCTCACCCTTTCATCTCTGTCACGTGTGGGCATGTCTTATTTTCCCTGCTTCCTAAAGGTTGGGAATGTTGTCTTTTCCATCAGGCTCTTTGTGAGCAGTTCGGTCTAAACTCAGATCTTTAGTGCTAAACATCTGTATTTTTATCCTTTATCTTTGCTTCCCAGCTAAGTCCATTTCTATAAGTTTCAGATTAATGATCTTGTCTTTTCTTGGGTATGCTGCTAGGAAGTAAATTATATAGCCCCACAGAGATGTTGAAATCCTAACTTTAGTACCTGTGAATATGACCTTGTTTGAAAACAGGGTCTTTGCAGATGATCAAGTTAAGAAAAGGTTATTAGGGCAGTGCCTGTGGCTCAGTGAGTAGGGTGCTGACCCCATATACTGAGGGTGGCAGGTTCGAACCTGGCCCTGGCCGAACTGCAACAAAAAAACAGCGGGGCATTGTGGCAGGTGCCTGTAGTCCCAGCTACTTGGGGAGGCTGAGACAAGAGAATCGCATAAGCCCTAGAGCTGGAGGTTGCTGTGAGCTGTGGCACCACAGCACTCTACTGAGGGCAACAAAGTAAGATTCTGTCTCTAAAAAAAAAAAAAAGTTATTAGAGTAGACTCTAATCCAATATGACTGATGTTCTTATAAATATGGGAAATTTGGACATAGGGACAAATGCATGCAAAAAAAGAAGATAGTGTGAAGGCTGAGGGAGAAGTCCATTTACAAGTCAAGGAAAGCCTTTTAGCTGCCAGAAGCTAAAAGGTAACAGAAGATTCTTCCTCACAGCTCTTAGAAGGGACCAACCATGCCAGCTCCTTAATTCAGACTTTTAGAACTGTAAGACAATAAATTGCTATTTAAACTACCCAGTTTGTGGCACTGTATTAGGTCAACTCTAGGAAACTAAGGCCCATGCCCATTTGATTATACCACTATCATCACTAGCTCAACATGTTCTAAAGTCAAATTGTTATCTCCCCCTGAAAAGGGCTCATCTTCCTGCAGTCTCTGGCTTAGTTGTTTAGAACACTCTATCCAGTTCTTCAGGCTAGAGACCCAGAACTCTGTTTCCTTCTCTCTTTTCTTGCATCCATCTAATCAAGTACCATGATTTTCCAATTCTACCTTATAAATATTTGTCATGTTGCTTTTCTTCATCTCAGCTCTCCTTGTCTTCACCGTGTAGACTTTGCAGAAAGTCATTTAACTCATCTTCCTGATTCTTGAATTAGGCCAAAGTGTTTTTATCTAACAAGAAAATCTGCCCATTTTAATATTTCTTTGATTGCTACCTTATTGCTTATAAGATACACTTCAATTTCCCTGACATGACAAAACAAGACCTCTATATTCTGGCCTACACACTTCCCTAAACTCATCTCCTGTCCTTCCCAATTATGCATGTAGGTGATTCCCTTCAGAATCCAGCCTATTTCTTGTTTTTATGCTTTTGCACAAGTTGGGCTCTAGTGTGGGAAACTTACTGCAGCACTCCCTGTTAAATGTTTAGCTCAGGAATTACTTGATGGAGATCCCCCTGTGCCCTTTGGCTTGGGATTGGAACCCCACCCTTCTGGTCTCCCATAATTACCTGAATATTTTCTTTGATTATACATAGGAAAGTATACTGCTGTCTTTTATTGTGTCTGGCCTCCACACAAACAGAGAATAGTGACTGTGTCTCATTTACTCCAGTGTCCCAGGAGCTCAGGTTCCAGACTGTGACAAGATCTCAGTAATCGCTGAGTTTATTCAGGCTTGGTCCTCTATATCCTTGCCTTGATTTTTCACTTATTATAATTGTCTATCACACTGCCTGTATGTAAAATGCTTTGGTGGTTTTAATCCCTACTGCATAGTAGAATTTAGCATAGGGGTCAACCCAGAACATGGTCCTGAATCCTCTGACATCCACAAATGATCATTTTATAAAAATACTACTTCATTTCATGTTTTGAGCTTTGTATCTGAATATACCACTGAATTAATTGAATCCTAAAAAAAGAAAGATGACAGACGTACACAGGGTAATTTGGGTATGGTGTTAAAAGAGACAATTTTGACAGAATTGGGCAGGTGGTAGAGAAACCACAATGGATTCTGTAGCACCACAGAGCTGGCAAAAAAAAAAAAAAAAAAAAAAAAAGGCACAAAAGGCCTGAAGGGACAGGGAAAAAGAGAAGCTACCAGATCATGTGGAGAGGGCTGCCTTCCAGGAGTTGTGAACTGTAATGGAAAGATCAGCCACCTGAAAAATCTAGTAGAAGCCAACGGACTAGGAATTGTGGGATGCAATCCATGCAGGTCAGCCTCTTGGAACCTAAACAGGATGGGAATTGATGGAGCACATACAAGTAGCCCCATGTGGACAACACCCAACCCAATGAATGTAAGTTAATATTATTTTCCCAAACTGGAAAAATCATGGCCCTAGTAAGGTTGCCCTCCTGATTTAGAAGTTTAAAAATGTTTCTTGCATCCAGAAACAGAATCTAACATATAGGCTTCCATGCTGCAGCTCCTCTTAAGTCATTAATAATTCTATGAAGATGACAACTTTATTCTGGTTTATTATTTATTTAAATTTTTATTCATCCAAAATTTTCTCAAAAGAAGTCTGAATAAAAGAAAAAACTTATCTCATATTTCAAAAGAGCTATAGCAAACACAATTCTTTTCATTGGAATTTTTGTCACTGGAGTTTTCTCATTTATGAAATAAAAGATCTAATGAGTTTTCCATCCACAGTAGAATAACTAAAAAAAGGAAAATGACAAGAAATTAAAAACTTCAAATTGTGCTTCTATAGTTATAACCATAGACAAAATCATTATTCTTTACCTTCATAAACGAGTGAGTTTCCTTTCTTTAGCCCAGTCTTGGATATCTGCTTCTCCAAATATGATGTAGAAGATCAGTCCTAATAGGTTAATGGCAAACATCAGGAAGAAAGTATTCTTCCATCCAAGCTCAGGGTCCTAGGGACAAAAAAACCCAAGTAAATATTACTCTTTTCATTTTTTCCTCTATAAAAATTATTAATAATTCAGATGACATTCACTAGTGAGTTTCTATATAGAAATTCATTTCTTAAAGGTGGCTTGATAGAAAGGATTTCAAAATGCATTAAAAATCTTCTTAATAAAGGGGATTTGGGGATCTTCATGATTAACCTTCAGAACTTCACTTGTCCCTACATTGTGCCATACATTTTGCATGGATCTTGTTCATGTAAGCTTTCAACATTCTTCCTACACTGTGATGGTGTAATGAAAAATTTATGGACTTTTGAGCCAGATAAGTTTAAATTAGAAGAATTCTGACTGTACATCTTCATAGTGTAAAGACTTATCCTATCATATTTTTAGTTGAATCATTACGAAATAAGAATAATATTCAATTTTTACAATTGGCATGAGAATTAATAATTAAGTGAGTTTACTATATATGAAATACCTATGTTAATACCCAAATGCATCAGACATTTAAATATGTTTGCTTTCTTTATTCCTTTCTTTATGCATGTTACGCAAATGAAAATTTCGGTGTTACAGAGACATAGCAGGTCGTTATCTATGCATGAAATCATCACCCCAGGATACCTATGTGGATGTATGATTTCAGATTCAAAGATGGTAATGGCCTGTGGTTTAATAGTTTGTTTTTTAGCTCCAGAATGAACCAGAGTTGAGATCACTAAGGAAAGTATCCTGTATTTTACTTTACCAGGCTCATCTTCATGACACAGTTATCTACAATTTAATTTTAATTTCCAATCTTTGACTATGTTCTCTACAAATGGATTTGGCAAAATATTTTAAGAGTTCTCCTTGACAAGAAACTCTACCTGACTGAGAAGAAATCCAGTGATAATGGGGACCAAGATAGCTGCTATTTGTGAAAATTCTCTTGAGACTCCTGAGAGGAAACTGGAATACCTGTGGGGGACAAGAATTTTTCAGGATATATCCAGAGATGTTATAGTAACCTTCATTCCTGATCTGTGTATGAATCCATAATTCAATTATATTTTTATAATTGAACACAATTACATATGAGGTCTGAGATTAAGTTCATGAACTTGCCACTGTGCACTTATATTAGCAGTGCAATTATATTGTACAGAGAAGTCAGTAAGGTTTTATCACTTAGGTATATCAGTTTCTCACAGCTGGGTTTGTGTTAATGTGTGACGGTGTCAACGTGTGGTAATGTCTTGAGGAGTTTCACTATTGCTGTGTGTTTTTGTATGCTGTTGTGAGAAGGTTGGAGCTTGAATTAAAGTAATGGGAAAACATTAAATTTCTTGTTAAATTTGGCAGGCATGAAGGGAAATCAGGGACATGTTAGTTCAAGTGCCATGAAGAAAATGGCAGTGTACAAATTGATTCAATGTTTTTCTGAAGGGAGAGAAAGCGTCAAAGGTGGCCAGGAACAAGCAGAACTGACAAAAACATTGCAAAAATCCATAAATTGTGGGTCAAAATTGCCAGCTGACTATAAAAAGCTTAGCAGAAAGAGTAAACATTGATAGAGAAACAATTAGGAAAATATTTTTTTTATTGTTTGAGACTCACTGAAGGTACAAAGAATTAGGTAACATTGCATTGTTAGATAAAGTCCCTCTTATAATTGAGTCCCACCCCAAAGAAGTGTGCCATACACCATGACCCTCCATTCCCCACACTCCTCCCCTCTCCCTGGTCCCCTATTCTCCTACCCGCCCCCTTGTATTAGCTCATCTACTGCCTTCATCTTAGAATTGAGTATATTGGATTCTCACTTCTCCATTCTTGTGATGTTTCACTAAGAAGAATGTGTCCCACCTCCATCCAGATTAATATAAAAGATGTAAAATCTCCATCTTTTTAATTGCTGAATAGTATTCCATGGTATACATATACCACAGCTTGTTAATCCATTCCTGGGTTGGTGGGCATTTAGGTTGTTTCCACAGTTTGGCAATTGTAAATTGAGCTGCAATAAACAGTCTAGGGCAAATGTCCTTATGATAAAATAATTTTATTTTCTTCTGGGTAGATGCATAGTAATGGGATTTCAGGATAAATTGAGAGGTCTTTTCTGAGTTCTTTGAAGATTCTCTATACTTCCTTTCTTAATAAAGGTTGTATTAGTTTGTGATTTCACCAGCAGTATAAAAGGTTTCCCTTCTCTCCACATACATGTCAATATCTGCAGCTGCGAGACTTTGTGATGTGGGCCATTCTTGCTGGGGTTAGTTATTATCTCAAGGTAGTTTTGATTTGCATTTCTCTGATGATTAGGAATGATGAGCATTTTTTTTGTGTGTTTGTTAGACATTCATCTGTTTTCTTTAGAGAAGGTTCTATTCATGTCTCTTGCCTAGTGATATATGGGACTTGGGATCTTTTTTTGTTGATTAATTTGAGTTCTCTTTAGGTCCTAGTTATCAAGCTTTTGTCCAATTCATAGCATCCAAATATCTTTTTTCATTCTGAAGGTTGTCTATTTGCTTTGGTTGTTGTTTTCTTAACTGTACAGAAGCTTTTCAGTTTAATTAAGTCCCATTTGTTTGTTTTTGTTGTTGCTGCAACTGCCATGCAAGTCTTCTTCATAAAATCTTTCTCTAGGCCAATATCTTCAAGTGTTTTTCCCAAACTTTCTTTGAGGATTTTTATTGTTTCATGCCTTAGATTTAAATCTTTCATCCATCTTGAGTCAATTTTTGTAAGTGGTGAGAAGTGTGGGTCCAGTTTCAGTTTTTACATGCAGTTATCTAGTTTTTGCAACACCATTTATTGAATAGGGGTTCTTTTCCCCAATGTACATTCTTGTTCAGTTTATCAAATATTGGGTGGCTATAAGATGTTAGTTTCATCTCCTGGTTTTCTATTCTGTTCTAAATGTCAATGTGTCTATTTTTGTGCCAATACCTTGCTGTTTTGATCACTATTGCCATGTAGTATAGCCTAAAGTCTGGTAGGATAGTGCTCTTGGCTTTATTTTTAATTATTAAGAATTGCCTTGGGCATATGGGGTCTTTTCTGGTTCCATACAAAATGAAGGTTCATTTTCTCCAAATCTTGAAAGTATGATGATGGTATTTTAATGGGTATTTCATTGAATCTGCAGATTGCCTTTGGAAGTATAGATATTTTGACAATATTGAGTCTTCCTAGCCATAAGCATGGTATGTTCTTCTACTTGCTATTTCTTTTCTTAGTGTTTTGTAATTTTCTTTGTCGAGATCCTGCACCTCTTTTGTTAGGTATATTCCTAGGTACTTCACTTTTTTTGAGCTACTGTGAAGGAAATTGTGTCCTTGATTAGCTTCTCTTCCTGGCTGTTACTGGCATATACAAAGGCTACTGATCTGTGGACATTCATTTTATATCCTGAGACATTACTGTATATTTTGATCACTTAAAGAAGTCTTGTGCTTGAGTCTTTGGGGTTCTCTAAGTGTAGGATCATATCATTGACAAAGTGATAGTTAGATCTTCTCTGCCCCTGTTTGTATGCCTTTTATTTCCTTCTCTTGCCTGATTGTATTGGCTAGAACTTCCAGCACTATGTTGAATAGTAGTGGCGATAGAGGACAGCCTTGTCTGGTTCTAGTTCTAAGTGGAAAACTTTCAGTTTTACTCCATTCAGTATAATATTAGTTATGGTTTTATCATAGATGGCTTTGATCAATTTAAGAAATGTACTACCTATGACTATATTCTTCAGTGTTTTAATTAGAAAAGGATGCTGAGTTTTATCCATTTATTTCTATGCATCTATTGAGAGGATTATATGGTCTTTGTTTTTGCTTTTGTTGATATGGTGGATTGTGTTTATGGACTTGTGTATGTTAAAGCTGCCTTGCATCAATGGCATGATACCTACTTGATTGTGATGAATGACTTTTTACTATGTAGCTGTAATCTATTGGCTACAATTTTACTGAGGATTTTTGCATCTATATTCATTAGTGAAATTGATCTGAAGTTCTTTTTAGTTGAGTTTTTTCCTGGTTTTGGAATCAAGGTGATGTTTGCTTCATAGAACATATTGGGAAAGATTCCTTCCTTCTCCATTTTTTGGAATAATTTCTACAGCTCTTGTTTGAAGGTCTGATAGAATTCTGATGTGAAGTCGTCTGTACCAGAGCATTTTTTTGTTGAGAGTTTTTTTATTGTTTCTTCAATCTCAGTTCTTGAAATTGGTTTGTTTAAGAGATCTATTTCTTTTTGGATAAGTCTAGGGAGAGGGTGCAATTTCAGGTATTGATCCACTTCCTCTACATTGTAAAATTTCTGGACATAGAATTTCTTATAGTATTCATAGATGATCTCTTGTATCTCAATGGCATCTATTATTTCCCCTTTATTGTTTCTGATTGTGGTTATTAGAGATTTTACTTTTCTGTTTCTAGTTAATATGGCTAACAGTTTATCAATTTTATTTACTTAAAAAAAATCCAACATTTTTGTTTGTTAATTTTCTGAATGATTCCTTTGTTTTCAATTTCATTCATCTCTTATTTAATTTTGGTTATTTCTTTTCTTCTCCTGGATTTGGGATTGGATTGTCCTTCTTTTTCCAATTCCCTAAGATGATTCATTAGTTTGTTGATGTGTTTGCTTTCTGTTTTTTGAAAATAGGCATCTAATGAGATAAATTTCCTTCGAAGACTGCTTTTGCTCTATCCCACAAGTTTTAGTTACATATTTGAGGAATTTAACAATTTCCTCTTTTGTATCTTCCTGACCCCAACTATAATTCAGCATAATGTTTAATTTCCAAGTGTTGTGTGGGAATGAACATTTTAGTTGGAGTTGAGTTCCATCTTTATTGCCTTATGGTCTGAGAAGATACAATGTATAATTTCTGTTGTTTTAATTTTGCTGAGATTTGATTTGTATCCTAGGATGTGGTCTATTTTGGCATATGTACCATGGACTAATGAGAAAAATGTATATTCTTTAGCTTTGGGATGGTGTGTTTTATATAAGTCTATTAATACCATTTGTTCTAGGGTCACATTTAAGTCCTTTGTATCATTGGTTAGTTTCTGTTTAGAGGATCTGTTCATTTCTGTCAGGGGGATGTTAAAGTCCCTGACTATTACGGTGTCATGGGATATCATATTGCTCAGACTCATCAAGGTCTGTTTAATAAATCTGGGAGCATTTAAGTTGGGTGCATAAATATTTAAAATTAAAATGTCTTCTTGTTGACCAGTTCCTTTGACCAGTATAATGTGTCCATCTTCATTTTTCTTAACTTTAGTTGTTTTGAATTTGCTTGTATCTGAAAATAAGATTACAACCTGTCCTTTCTTCTGTTTTCCATTGGCTTATCCCTTAACCTTGACTCTTGATTTGTCCTTCAAGGTTAGGTGTGTTTCCTAGACAGCATATGGATGGCTTGTGCTATTTTATCCAGTCAGCCAGCCTGTGCCTCTTCAATGGTAAATTCAGTCCATTGACACTTATTGAGAGAGTTGATAAGTGTAGTAGAATTCTATTCATCTTATTTGGTGAAAGTCTGTTATGTTGTTACATCCTTTTTGCCATTGCAGAAGCTAGGTTTTGACCTTTAACTTCTGGTATTTATTTAGCTGGTGGTCCATTATGATGGTCACTGTGGGAATGGGTCTAAGTATTTCCTATAGAACAGGTATACAAACACTGAATTTCCTCAGTGTTTGTATATCTGCAGAAGATTTGATTTCTCTGTCAATTTTAAAGCTTAGTTTAGCTAGATACAGAATTCTTGGCTGAACATTATTTTGTTTAAGAATGTTTAAGGTGGATGACCATTCTCTTCTGGCTTAGAAGGTTTCAGTTGGAAAGCCTGCTGTCATTCTAATGGCTCTGCCTCTATAGGTCAGTTGGCACTTACTCCTGGCTATTTGCAGAATTTTTTTTTTTTCATCTTATCTTTGGACAGGTTCATTACAATGTTTCTTAAAGAAGCTCTTTTTGAGTTGAGATGACCTGTGGTTCAATATCCATCTGAAGGGAGTGTGTCAGGATCTTTCGTAAAAATTGGGAAGTTTTCATTTATAATAGTCTTCAGTAAGGTTTCCATTCCTTTGGGACAATCTTCTTCTCCTTCAGGAATGCCTATTATTCATATGTTTGAATGCTTCATGTGGTCTCATTGCTCTCTAAGTGACTGTTCTTCTTTCTCTCTCTTCTTTTCTGCATCTTTGACTACCTCAGCTAACTCAAACACTTTATCATCTAGTTCTGAGGTTCTTTCTTTTCCCTGGTCTGACCTATTTTTGATAGTTTCCACTGCATCTTTACATTCCCTGATCATCTCCTTCATTTCCTCAAGCTTTACCATATCCTTTCTATATTCTACATATCTGTATCTGACTTTTGGTTCTAGCTTTCCATTTTCTCATCCATTCCCTTTATTGTCTTTATTATCCATATTTTAAATTCCCTTTCTGTTAAATCCATTATTTCTTTACAGGTTTAGTCTTCTGCAGTAGGTTCCTCATGGTCCTTTGAGGAAGTTGCTCTGCTTTGGTTTTTCATGTTGCCCAGATATTTCTGTTGGTTACTCCTCATGTGTTTTTTATTTTTGTTCACCTCTTGTCTTCTTTTTTCCTTCTCTCTTCCTCTTTTGTTTCAAATTACTTTTTCTCAGAGTGTGAACAAAAATACAGAAGTCTGTAGCCAGGCATTGCAGCAGGCACCTATGGTCCCAGCTACATGGGAGGCTGTGGCAAGAGAATCACTTAAGCCCAAGAGTTTGAGGTTGCTGTGAGCTGTGATGACATGGCACTTTACCAAGGGTGACATAGTGAGACTCTGTCTCAAACAAACAAACAAACAAAAAAAACAGGAGTCCTTGCTTTTAGCAGGAATATACATGTTGCAATATGCTGCAAGGACACCAGGTGGTGATGTGTTTTTTTTAGGTGATGGAGAATACAGCTGGCAACCTCTGTGGTTTTTATTTCCAACTAAGTGCCCTCAGTGATTGCCTGATTGTTTCCTCAGCATTCAGACCCCACTAAGTTGGGATCTTAAAGCTCTCTAGAATCCTTCAGGGGCAGATCTCATAGTACTCCCTGACTCCAGTTCCCATGGGGGTGAGGAAGTCCCTTAGCCTGTCCCCAAAATGAGTTTTGATCCTGGCAGGCAGAGCTAAGACAGCTGTGCTTTAGGCCCCTGCTAAGACCTTCTCACAACCTTCCCACAATGGCAGTGCCCTGGCCACTGAGAGCTTCCCAGTGTGGCTGTTTCACCATCAAACCAATGGCAAATCCCCTCCAACTGGTATTCAAATCTGGTTGTTGTATACTGTTTGACTCTGCCTTCTCTTCCAAGCTTTCCGCTCAATGGGTAGCTTCCCCCCAAAGTCAAAAACTCTGGAAAGGCTTCCTCCTATCCTTGACCTCCCTGGGGAGTAGGGGGGAGACGAGCCAATCTGAGCAGGTTGTAATTACTTGCCTAATGAGTCAGATTTCCGCCACTCCAGATCACACTCTGTATACAGCTCATCACCTCCTCACTGTGCTCCCTGAGCTATGACACTGGGTAAGGTTCCACTAGTGGGGATGGCTGTGTTCTCTCTTTTTCTCCAGTTGTACTAGGAGAGCTCAGTTGAATGATCCTTCAGGTTTGCCATCTTTCTCTGCCCCACAATTAGGAAAATCTGAACTGAACCTCTTGACATAAGAAAGGTGTGTACAAAAATGACCCCAAAGGAGCTCGCCAATTAACAAAAGCAAAGAAGAATCAAAGTTTGCCAAGCTCTTTTGGAGAGGCAAGATGATGTTTTGGGCCATGTTATTACTAGTAATGAAACATGGGTGTACCAATACAGCCCTAAAACAATGCGTCAACAATTGGAAGGAAGTTGCATCAACAATTGGCTGGAAGTCAGCCAATTCTCCATGACCAAAAATGTTCCATCAGTCCAAGAGTCAAAACAATGTTGCTAACTTTTTTGATATAAGAGAAATTGTTCATTATGAATTTGTACCTGCTAGACAAACAATTAACCAAGTTTCATATCTGGAAGTGCTGAAAAGGACACAAGAAAAAGTTAGATAAAAACCACCTGAACTTTTTGCCAACAACTCTTAGCTCTTGTATAACAACAATGCACCAGCTCACACGGCACTGTCTGTGAGGGAGTTTTTAGCCAGTAAACAAATAACTGTATTGATATACCCCCCCTACTCACCTGATCTGGTCCCTGATGACTTTTTTCTTTACTCAAACATAAAGGAAATATTGAAAGGAAAACATTTTGATGACATTCAGGACATCAATATGACAACAGCTCTGATGGCCATTTCAGAAATAGAGTACCAAGATTGTTTTGAAAGGTGGACTATGTGCTGGTGTTAGTGCATAGTTTCTAAGGGAAGTACTTCTAAGGTGACTGTAGTTATATTCAGCAATAAGGTATGTATCACCTTTTCTAGGATGAGTTCATGAACTAAATTGTCAGATCTCATAATTATACTTGGATAATTATATCAAAAATAACTTTTACTGTGTATAGTCAATGAGAGGCACTATGACAAATTAATGCCCCTCCCCCCAAATATCTGGAAAAATGGCCATAGTTCCCTCTGTGGTCCTTGCTTATGATTTATTATTTTGTAAAGTTTGAGGACTCAGAAAGCTGCAGTCTAAATCTTTTTTAGAAAATGTGAAACTAATAGTGAAGATAAGAATCCTACCTTGGAGCAATATCTAAGGCATTGATGTAGATCCCTGCTTGGCACAAATGGCTTAGTCCACATGAGATTGTCAGAAAGGTAATTGTTATGATATAGTTGGAATTAATGTAGGGCAGGGCCACAATGAATGCTGAAGCAGGAAGATTTCCTAGGAAATGAAGAACACACAAATTAAACAGTGAGATGCATCATTTGGTTGTTGCATGCCATGTGAATTATTCAACTCTCAAGTCCTGTTTTTACCTAAAACTGTGGCAATTTTCCTCACAGTGATGAGCCTAAAATTCTTGGTGAGAAGGAAATCTGCCAGATAGCCTCCCAGGATACCAGTGATCCAGGCACCAATAAAAGGGAAGGCTGATAAGACTCCATTCTGAGGGGGAAGGATTAATTAAGTCATCATAATAAAGGCAGTGAGACTACAACTCTTGTTGCTAAATCACTGAGATCATACTTTCTTAGGAAAATCAGTAACCTTTTAAATCATATTCCCAGAAAAGTGTTAAATATTAGATTGTTTTTGACATAAGAGATATATATCTCAAATGGAATGATTTTTTGAAGGCAGAGTAATCAGTGAGTCATGCAAGAGGAAAAGGGACACAGGGAAATTACTCACATCTCTGATGTTAACATTGTACACAGAACTGATGTAAGTTGGTGTGTATACAATCAGTATGTTAAGTAACCACTGATGGCTGAAACAGCAAAAACAGAGGGACCAACAGGGTAGGGATTTGAGTATAGCCTTGATGGGAAGAGATTGCTTAGAAGAGCTGGCCTGAAAACAAATTTACTTAGTCAGAACAGTAAGATCTGAGAAATGTTTACATACTCTTATTCACCCTTAGAAATCCAGATGCTGACACAAGGTCTCCAAAAAGAGTTAGAGTCCTTATGTGTACCTGCTGGTCCAAGGAGGATATGATGTATGCTTTTTCTGAAGCGCTTATCCATGGGTGAAAGATGGGGTCATCATAAACCAGAACAAACCAGAGAAAGGAAAAGACACAGCCAATGCCTCCTGCAAACACAGGGTAAAATTTGTAACTGGGCTTATTTCTGCCTTTGATGTGAATTTCTTTTATGATGGACATTTTCTGGCATAAGTCCTAAGAAAAGCTCTTATTCATTATATCCCCTTTTCATTTCTTAAACAATTCACACGACTATCACAGCTAGAATGCACCCATCTCTTTACATTTCTTGTTTATTTGTGTGTGTAGAAATCACATACCCAAGGAGTGGTACCACATTTGATATGTCAATCTTTTTAATACTAGTGATTCTAATAAGTGTATAGAAACCACTAATTGTGATTTCTATTTGCATTTTCTTAATGACTAAGGATGCAGACTTGAGCATCTTTTCACATGCTTATTTTCCCTCTCTATATCATATTTGGTGATGTGTCTTTGCCCATTTTTAAAATTTTATGTGTGGGTTCTCAATAATTTTGAGGATTATTTATACATTTTGGATAAATTATTATAGATGGGTTTTGCTAGTACTTACTTCTTGTATCAGCTTGTCTTTCAAAATCCTAACTATGCCTATTAAAGAGGAAACATTTTTAACTTTGATGAAATTGTTTATTAACTTCTTATTTCTTTTTTCTTAGTGCTTAATGAATTTTTTTTTTTTTTTTTTTAGTATTTGGAGATTCGTTGAGAGTACAAAAAACCAGGTTACATTGATTGCATTTGTTAGATAAAGTTCCTTTTATAATTGTGTCCCGCCCCCAAAAGTTGTGTCACATACCATGACTCCCACCCTCCTCCTTTCCTCTTTCTGCTCTCCCCTTCCCCCAACCCCCACCATGTACTAGGTCATTAATTGTCCTCATATCAGAATTGAGTACATAGGATTCTTGCTTCTCCATTCTTGTGATGCTTTACTAAGAAGAAAGTGTTTCACTTCCATCCAGATTAATACAAAAGATGTAAAATCTCCATCTTTTTTAATGGCTGAATAGTATTCCATGGTATATATATATAGCAGAGCTTGTTAATCCATTCATGGGTTGGTGGGCATTTAGGTTGTTTCCACCCCACATTTTGGCAATTAGAAATTGAACTGTGATAAACAGTCTAGTGCAAGTGTCCTTATGGTAAAAGGATTTCTTTTCTGCTGGGTAGATGCTCAGTAAGCATGCTTTTGGTATTTAGGAAATCTTTGCCTAACCAAAGAGCAAAGATTTTCTTCTTTTTATTCTAGAAAGATTTTTATTTTTCTTTCATATTTTATATTTAGGGCTGGGATTTATTTTGAGTTAGTTTTTGCATATGATGTAAGGTATAAATCAAATTTAATTTTTTCCATGTGAATATCAAATTCTTGAGTACCATCTATTAAAGACAGCCTTTTTCCAATGATTGCACTTTTGTCAAATATCAGCTTATATTATATGTGTGAATGTATTTATGACTATTCTTTTTCATTGATCTGTTTGTCTATTTTTATGCTAATACCACACTATCTCAATGACTGTAATTTTATAATACCATCACCCCTGAAATCACCATACATATGGAAAATGGGAAACTGTAGCTAAATATACCTTTACTTACAAAATATTCATTGTAAAATTTTACAAAGAGGTGGCCAACACATAGATAATATTTTGTAATGACTATTTTATAAATAAAGGTATATTTAGCTACAATTTCCCATTTTCTCCACAAATGGGACAACTTTAGTTGCAATGTTATGGACACCCTACATTTCTTGACATCAGGTAATAATTTATATTCAAGGTTGTAATTTATATTCAAGGTTGTTTGGCTATTCCAGAATCTTGTATTTTCATAAGAATTTAGTTTTCAGTACATACATCTTTTATGTGTTTTGTCAGATTTATCCCCATGTTGTATACTTTTTGATGTGACTGAAAATGGTACTGTTGTATTTAATTTCAATTTCTAATTCTTTACGTTTTTATATGTCTTTGTTCTGCATTTTTAAAATATTTTTTCACTTGATCTATAATTCTAGGTTGACAGTGGTTTTCTTTATTTTTTCACTACTTTAAAGATGCTGTTCCACTGCCTTCTCTCTTGAAGTGTTTCTGACAGGAATGCTGCATTTATTATCTTTGTTCCTCTAAAACATGTCTTTTAGCTTTAGCTGCTTTTGGATTTTCTCTTTGTCACTGGTTTTGAGCCATTTGATTATGATGTGACTTGGTGTAGTTACTTGTACTTGAGCTTCATTGATTTATTTTGATTTGCGAGTTTACCATTTTCTTCTTTTCTTTTCTTTTCTTTTCTTTTCTTTTCTTTTCTTTTCTTTTCTTTTCTTTTCTTTTCTTTTTTTGAGACAGAGCCTCAAGCTGTCGCCCTGGGTAGAGTGCTGTAGCATCACCGCTCACAGCAACCTCCAACTCCTGGGCTCAAGCTATTCTCCTACCTCTACCTCCCAAGTATCTGGGACTACAGGTGCCTGTCACAACGCCCAGCTATTTTTTTTTTTACAGCCACCATTGTTGTTTGGCCAGCCAAGGCTGGATTTGAACCCGCCCACTCAGGTGTATGTGGCTGGCCCCTTTGCTGCTTGAGGCCCAGGTGCCGAGCTGGTTTACCATTTTCATCAAATTTAGAAATCTTTTGGACATTATCTTTTCAAATATTTTTATTGTTTTTGTTTTCCTACCATACTCCTCTCTTTTGGGCATTCCACCATTTACTGAGGTTCTTATGTTATTATATTTTTCTCTGTGTGGCTCATTTTATATGGTTTCTATTGCTGTTTTTAACTTCATGATTTTTTAAATGTTGTATCTAATCTGTCATTAATTCTATCCAGTGCATTTCTCACATATTTCACTTTTCATTTCTAGAAGTTTGATTTGGGTATTCTTTATATTTACTATGTTTCCACTGAAATTTTAACATACAGGGTTATGATATAGTGCAGTTATAACTATTTTTAAAGCCTTTGCTAATTCTAAAATTTTTGTCAGCTCTGGGTTAGTTTTGATTGATTTATTATTCTCTTCCTTATAGGTTTTGTTTTTCTGCTTTTCTTCATGGCTGGTAATCTATGGATGGAGTTAGACTTTACTAATACCTTGCTGGATGCTGAATAATTTTATATTCCTATAAGTATTTTTGAACTTTGTACTGGGATATAATTGGTATAACCAAATCATGTGGAAATGCAGTAGAACTTCAGTAATTTGACCACCCAAGGACCTATAACAAACTGGTCAACATATAGAGGTGGTCATCATAAAGAACTAGGCCTACTATACACATACATATATGCAGTGCATTGTCTGTCTATGAAAATTAGGTCAACTTAAAGAGGTGGTCAATGTAGAGAGGTGGTCAGTATGGAAGTTCTACTGTCATTTGACCATTGTAGGTCTTGCCGTCATCATTTGGAGAGATCCATAGCAGTGCTTACTCTAGGGCTATTGATTTCCCACTGTTGAGGAAAAATATTTATGAGTATTCTACTCCATGACCAATGAATTATGAATTTTTCAGTCTGTCTTATGGGAAGAGTACTCTCTGAGTACTGAGGACTGTTCTCTAATATTTACCAATAATCCCCCACATGCCTACACACAACACATAATCTTATCAGTACTCTACTGAATACTCACAGGGGATCCTGCAGATAACTGGGATTTTCTCTATGTGCAGCTGTCTCCCCTTAGATAATCTATCTTATGGACTCTACCTGTCTTACTTTCTCCTCAACTCAGAGGTTCTGTTGAGCTTTACCTAAATTCCCCTTTTCTGTACTATGCCCCAGGACTCACCTCTCATAGGTCATTGTTTTTCCTCTGAAATCCAATGTCTTGACAATCACTGTTTCATATATTGTGTCTGATATTTTTTCTTTCCAACTGTTTCACACCAGAAGATACATCTAGAACTTCTAACTATGTTAGGCAAATGTAGACACTCAACAGTTTTGTGTTTGCTGTAGGCTTCACTGTGTCCCTGAATTACAAAGGATTTTGAATGTTGAGCCTGCCTTACATTTCAAATATAAATTCTCTGAGTTATGATGTGTTATGCTTTTTATATATTTATGGGTTCAACTTGCTAATATTTTAAGATATTTGTGTTTAGGTTCATGAGAGATGTTGGTCTGTAGTTTTCCTTTTTTGTAATATTTGTGTGTGATTTTGGCAATTGTTATCTTAAAACATGGATCTTGAAGGATTTACTCTTCTATTTTCAGGAGGTATCATTTCTTACTTACCTATTTGGTAAAATTTGCTGGTGTAAAACTGTGGTCCTGGGCTTTTTTGGTTGTTGTTGGAAATCTTTAAAAAGTCAATTTCTTTCTCTCTCTCTTTTTTTTTTTAGAGACAGAGTCTCCTTTATCATCCTCGGTAGAGTGCCGTGGCATCACACAGCTCACAGTACCCTCCAACTCCTGGGCTTAGACGATTCTCTGGCCTCAGCCTCCTGAATAGCTGGGACCACAGGCGCCCACCACAATACCTGGCTATTTTTTTGTTGCAGTTTGGCTGGGGCCAGGTTTGAACCCACCACCCTTGGTATATGGGCCAGCGCCCTACTCACTGAGCCACAGGTGCCACCCATCAATTTCTTAATGTATATAAAATATTTAGATTAGCTCTTATTTCTTGAGTGAATTTTGTTACTTTGTGTTTTTCAATTAGTTTATTTAATCCAGTGATTAAACTTGTGAGACTAGAGTGTTTTGTAATTTCTCTGTTATGATTTTTTAATGTTTTTGGGATGTATATTGAGATTTCCTTTTTCATTCTTGATATTGGTTATTTGTATCTTCTCTCTCTCTCTCTCCATTTGGTTAAAAATTTGTCAATGCTATTGATCTTTTTAAAAAACCAATTTTTGTTTTACTTAACCTCTTTTTTTTTTCCTGTTTAAATCCATTAATTTCTAGTCTTTTTTTTTAATTTCCTTCTGTTCAATTTGGGTTTAATTAGCTTTTCTTTTTCTAGTTCTTAAGGCACAAGCTTAGATAATTAACTTGAGATCTTGTCTTTTCTAATGTAAGTATTTAATGTTAAAAGTTTCTCTCTAAGCACTGCCTTAATTGCATACCACAAATTTTCATATATTGATTTTTATTTTCATTCAATTAAATTTTAAAATTTGTTTTGTATTTTTTTAACTCATTAGAAGTATATTACTTTCTTTTTTTAAATATTTGGGGCATTTCTATAAACTTTCTGTTACTTATTTCTAGCTTAATTCTATTATGCTCAAAGAATACACTTTCTATAGTTTTCAATTCATTCCAATTTGTTAAAACTTGTTTTTATGGGCCATAAATTATCTATCCTAGTGAGTGTTTGAAACAAACTTGAAAACTGTATTTTACTGTGTTGAATGAAGTGTACTTCATCTGTTTTCTTGTTCTATTGATTATTGAGTGAAGAATTTTGAGGTATACATCTCTAATTTTGGATATCTTTTTCTCCTTACTGTTCTATCAGTTTTTGCTTTATGTTTTTTGAAGCTCTATTGTTAGGTGCAAATGAATTTCAGATTGTTATGTCTTCTCGATGAACTGCTAATATTCCTTGTTTGGAAGCCACTCCTGTCAGATATTAATGTATCCACCCTGTTTTCTCTTGATCAATGTTTCTATGGTACATCTTTGTTCCTTGGACTCGGCAGCTTCTAAAACCCAACAAAATTCTATCTCTGCTCCCAAGATACTCACTGACCAGAAAGAGAAGGGAATATATAAACAAATAAATGCAAACTGATGAGAACTTTGAAAGTAGAATGTTAAAGTTACTGAAGTGGAAGTGGTGGAAAGAGCAATTGTTGCTTGGTTTCTAATAGCTAATGGAAGATTCTGGGGCAAATGCTGAGGTTGTCAAAATTCATCTGCTTTGTGTTTTGTGTGTTCTCTTTTTAAGAAACTAGAGCCTCTTTTGGGGTCAAGACACGAATGTAAGAGGGACTTTACCTAATAAATGGAATCAGTGTAACCTGGTTTCTTGTACCCTCAATGAATCCCCAACAATAAAAAAAAAAAAAAAAAGAAAGAAAGAAAGAAACTGGAGCCTTACTGAGGCTACCTCATTGCTATGATTAATGTCAGGTAAAACCCATAGCAGTATCTATCTCTCTAGATTTCTTTCCTACATCTGTCACAAACTACTGCTCTGTAAGCTTATCCCCTATTTTCTGCAATAGCAGCAGAGCATGCTCAATCCTATTATCATAATAACGCATTGTGGTGGGTTAATAGCACTTTACAATAGGCAAGAGGACTTCCCAATTTTTTTTTTTTTTTTTGAGACAGAGCCTAAACCCGTCGCCCTGGGTAGAGTGCCCTGGCATCACATCTCATAGCAAGCTCCAACTTCTGGGATCAAGCAATTCTCCTGCCTCCTCCTCCTAAGTAGCTGGGACTACAGGCACCCACCACAATGCCCGGCTATTTTTTTGTTGCAGCCGTCATTGTTGTTTGGTAGGCCCGGGCTGGATTTGAACCCACCAGCTTAGGTATATGTGGCTTGCACCTTAGCCACTTGAGCCACAGGTGCCGAGCCAATTTCCCAATTTTTTGATGATAGTGGTCAGAGGTCTATGGCCTTGGGGTCACATGTAGCCTTTTGGATCCTTAGATGTGGACTTTTGATCAGGTGAAGGACCGCATTTAGGGATCTGGAGGGCCACTTGTGTTAATTGTTCCCTTATTTTAAGATATTTTAGCTTTTTGGGATTTTTCTATCTTGACCCATTTTCTTCAAAAAATTATACACAAAGGTACATACTCAGAAGAATCATCCTGTGATTTTTCTGGGAACTTGGAGACAACTTACCAAAGATATAGAAGGTAAAAGGCCACCCAAGGACTTGACTAATGAAGCCACCCAGGAGGATGGCCGTGAAGCTTCCCAGAATCATTCCTGCAAAGACACAAAAGTAATCCATGGGACTCTGGACTCCCACCCAGGAAACACATACAGACTGGTGAATGACATGTTGAGAAGCAGTAACTCCAAATCATAAGAAACAAGCACATTAGAGTATATGAACTTCAGATTTATGATTGAGTTTGTATGTTCTCTTGAGAACACATTTTTTTAGAAGTTCCCTATTAGCATGGCAAAAGACAACCATATTTCCTTTCATGTTGTTCTAGTTTTTAATTACACAAGCCATATATGCTTATTGTAAAAGTAAAGTACAAGGAGCTAAAGTTTCTTTCACATGCCTCCCCAATTCATTCCCATGCTTCTTTCTAAAATTATCCATTAGAAACAATTTGTTATACAATACACAATTGCATACCTCTCCCATTTTGCACATACCTAATATATATCTACACATACAATCATCCTCTTTATAAATGCATTTGTGCAATATATAGACAGCTAAATTTTGTATAAGTGTGATAATATAGTAACTTTTTAAATTTTCATAGCTTGATAGAGTATTCTAATATGGTAGGGTATGTTCCTTTTTCACAACTTTTTCAGACATTTCTAGGCTATTGTACTTTTTTTTTTTTTTAAGTAACTTGTCAAATTGTATATATGAATGTATAGGGGTTATTTTTAAATAAGCAGGATCATAATGTTTCTGTTGTTTTCTGACTTCATTTTTTATTTAACAACTAGTCTTTGCAAATATTATAACCTAGTTGTTTGAACTCTCACATTAACCTGAAATTTTTAAAAAATGAGTTTTATAATGTCACTGTAGATTCTATCTAGTTACTTCTGAACATAGACATAATTATTAATTTCTCAAAAGAAATGTAATTTAATATCATGCAATAGAATATTTGAAACAGACTTACTAGATTAAAGAGTATGTGCTTTTTAAATTTTGGTTAAATACTGCCAAAGGGCCTTGTTAGAAGGCTATACCAAATTAAATTGCTAACAATATTTTCCTCTTATCTCCTTGACAACATTTAATATCCTTAAAGTTTTTAAATATTGTCTTTTGCTAGTATAAATAAAAAAAGAATATCTCATTTTAATATCCTTTTTATAATAAAATTCCACATTTTTCCATGTTTATCATTTTTATTTCTTCTATAAACTGTAATCTTTTCTGTTTGTTTGCTTGTGTAACTTTGTCTCAGTTTACAAAGTCTTTATGTTTTGTGAAGGATCTTCTGTCATGCTATCTGAAGTTCTCTGATCTTTGACTTTGTTTAGGGTGTGTTTGATTATCCTTTGTAATGATCTCTGCATTTACTCTTTTACTTAGAAGGTCTTTCCCTAACCCACAATTTTAAAACAAATTCACTTAATATTTTCTTTCTCTTTTAGCCATGTTTTATTTAAACATATATATTACTTGTGTTATTTCATTTAAGTATGAGTAGTCAAATTTATAATGGAGGAAACAGAGATACAGAAAAGCTTAATAACTTGCCAAAAGTCACACTGTTAATAATGGGAGAAGGCAGTATTTGAAATAAGGCCAACTGACTCCAGGGCACAGATAGATGAAGACGGAAAACAGCACATACCTTTCACCACTAAGTCTACCAAATTTGCATTTATTCCCTGAATTGCCTTTGCTTGACTATGAGAGGAGACAGGTTCCTGCATCCATCCAAGGTCAAGTCCCTTGTCCTCTGGACCATGTCTCCTCCAATCTATACCAGGTGTGGGCTCCTACAAATGTGAATTCTCACTTTGCATCCTTAATTCTTTCCTCAACTCTTTATTCCTTCCCATCCACATACAAATATATCCTTATATGACCTATGTTCAAAACAAACAAAGCAGAAATTTTCACTTCTTCAGAACTCTCTCTAAGCACTTTGACATATCTCTGCTTCTCTTTAATGCAAAACTTCTTCAAAAGTTGTGCTTACTGCTTCCACTTCTTTCTCTTACTCCTTCTTCAGCCAACTCCTACAACACCGACATGGCTTTTGTCAATGCTCTTTGGATGTCCGCTTTGCTAACCCCAGGGCCACTTGCTCACCCCAGCAGCATGTGGTACAGTTGACCCTTTATCCTTGACTGACTGTTGTCTCATGGTATCTGTTACCCACACCCTCCTTGTCTTCTTCCTACTGCCTCATAGGAAACTTCTCAGTCTCTTTATTCATCTATCATTCTCTTCTGTCTGAGGCCTGAATATTGGAGGGTCTCAGGACTATTTCCTTGGTTCCTTCTTTTCTCTATGTCCTTTCTCTAAGTGGCTTGATCTAGCACTTAGGCTTTAAATATTATCTCTATGCTGAGGAATTTCAGAATATAGAAATATATATGGCTATGGATCTTCCTCTCTATCCATCAGTTCTATATGTTTTTTCATATCTCTATCTCATATTTCTTTCTAGACTGTAAAACAATCTCTACTCAGATGCCTTATAGTTTATAGCTAGCACCTGATTTACATACATATATTGGCTTATTTAATGCTCAAACATATCTATATCTCTTTATCTTTCTATCTATGTATAAATGTGTATAAGAGCTATATCATATATATGTGAATATTTAACATATTGACAAAAAAAATTTCCATTGGGCACAATGTTTTATTAAAAAAATAGAATGAAAACTTCAAAATCAAATAATCCTTTCTCATTTAATGAAAAACTTATTAATTTTTATTATTTTCTGTGTGTGAGTTATATGCAACTCACATGATACCAGAATCAGTTTTTAAACTGGATGCCATGTGAGTTGGATGTGACTCACAATATACTTACTGACTTTGTTTCTGAGAATTGAGTCTTTTGTTATCCACAAGTCTTTAGTTGTATCTGAAGGAGAACTTGGGTGGTTCTAGATAATGACTTCTGAATTATACTCCCTAGTATGTGCAAAAGTGTTATGTTGCTCACAATAATCATATTGATTTTGCTCGAAGACCTGCCAGGCAAACATTCAAATAGAAATATGCAATTGAAAGTTATGGCAATTAAAACACAGTTCAGTCTGTGTGGTACGCTTGGGTGGGTTGCTGGGGCAGGACAACAGGAGGTGGGGAAGATGTACTGATTGACAGTGAAAAGAATGAGCAGACGTTTCACAGCAGGCAGGTATGTTATGGATCTTCCTGCCTATCCACCAGTTCTATAAGCTTCATAAAGCCCTAGAGTTAGTTAAATACAATTCACATGGCAGTTAATGTGTTAAAGTATATTTGTTTTGTTTTTATGTTTTGAGCATTACTCATGTTATATCATCCTGGACATTCTCTTCTAGGCTATTGTAATATGTTGCTGTAGTATATGAAAATATTTATTTCTTCCATAGAAAATAAATAAATTCACCTTAAAAGACATTAGTCAATTATTATATGATGTGTTAAGTATGGACTATAATTAAGTCAATAATTCATGAGGTAGGCAGGATTCATAAGCTAGTTAATTAAATTTAAGTAATTTACTAAGAATAACATATTTGTCTTTGAACATAGAAATAATATTATAGAAAAGGATTTTAAAAAGCAAGAGACACATAATACTAGTCAGACAATAATTTTAAACATGAGACCCTAAACATTTATGAGGCATAAGAGGCACTTAGAGGAGTGCTGAAACTTATTAAATTTGATTATGCTCATCTCTTTCCAAATCTATATTCATAGTATCTTGAAATTAGCCATGGTGAAAGAATTTAGAGCACAGAAATTAGTAAATACTATAAATCAACTTTTTTCCCTTCAAAAACCTGTTTAACAGCATGTAACAGCATATAACAATACAGCTGACTCAGTATTCATAAGAGCCAAAATTAGACTCTTCCTAGGGATATATGTTCTGTCCCCATGTGCTCAAGAAACACAAATCAGACCCATGGCAGTTAACAGATTCTTTAGTGAACTAAACTGTGGCCAGATGTACTCATGCCATGTCTCTCCCACAGAGCAAGTGTGTGTCATTGGCCCAGGATGCCTTTCCTCTGTGGACACCCAAGCTTGACCCCCAGCTCTGGTTCTTGAAACTGTACCAACAGTGGGAAGGCTGGGGTGGCAGATAGACAGAGAAAGGATGTTTGAACATTTGAACATTTTGCACACTTGATTTAGGTCAGGCAATCCTTCCACCTGTTTTTACCCTATTTTACATATGTTAACTTACCTTGTTTGGCCCCTTCAGTTTTTACTGTGTTTTGAATGGATTATAACTTATGATTTTAATTATAGTTACACAACTAAATAAATTTAACCAATTTACACAGTTAAATGAATTTAACTAATTTGGCCTATGAGCCTACCTCTTCCATGACTTCTGGGATAGCTTTTCCGGTAGTGTACTTGAGGCTACCATCAAAGCAATTTCTCCTGTGAATAACATGCATTATTTATTCAACACTTATGTTTTTAAAATTTATCTGTGTTGCTTCATGTTTCTATAGCTTCTAAATTTTCACAGCTGTATGATATCGAATTATTCTTAAAGGTATTTGAACTTATTTTTCCCATCACCTATTAGATCTGCCTCAAATATCAGCTAATAGTTCTATTTGATCTGCTTAGTCCCTTAAGTTTTAAAGTTACTTAATTGGCTGCAAACTTTCTCCAAACTATAATATGTGGGCCTTTGTGGGTCCCTTTTGAGGGAGTTATAGTACATTTCATCCTAAAGGCTGGTAGCACTTGAGTCCTTCCACTGAAGGCAGGTACCTTTCTGGGGAGTTTTCCTCTGACCTTACAGTAGTTCCAGGCACCAATGCCTATTGAGAGGCTCCATCAACACTGGAAATGACAGTTTATATATGATCTACTGAGGTAGGTTCAGCCCACTTCACTTGCTAAAGAGTTTCTGTTAAATGCCTCCAAACAGCCATGGGCTCTGTACTCTCTGAACTAGGTTCTGGAAGCCAGAAAGGATAACCTCGCTGGAACCTCTCAAATAGTCCCCCAACACTAAAGACAAGAATGCCCCTGGAACTTGAAGCCTTGTAGATTTCTAAGATTCTTTTAGATATTGTCAGTTAACCTATTCTGGTTGTTTAGTTTCTATATAGTATGAAGTGAAAGGAAAGGAAGTTGTCACTTTCTATAAGGTTGTTGTATTCATTGAAAGTCATTTAACTTTTCTTTTAAGTATTCAATCTCGTGATTTTCTTATACAGTATCCTGAGATAATCTCACAGTGTGATAATCAAAGTAAATTTCCTTAGTCCAAATTGGACCCTCCATTTACCTATCAGTGAATATAAGCTCTTTAGAGTTATGAGGAGCTTTAGAGTGGTGTGCTGCCAGTCAGGGCGTTTGTGTAGTTTATTTTCTGGACTTTAAGGGTCCCTAGCTTTCTCTGAACTCATAAATTCTTTGGAGAGTTATCCTTCTTTTCTTACCTGGCATCCACTTTGGTAATCTCCTGTTTGATAACTATATACTGTTTTTTTTACCACTCTTCCCAAGCAAAGCTTAGGCTTTTCCAGAATATTCACTCTGGGCACACTGAACACGAAGATTGTTATCAGAAAGACATTTTCAGAACAACTGAGAACAATTCTAAAGATCAAGTTGGAACATCAATACCTTACACTGAATACTAGTACAAACTCCAATATGTCAGGAATTAATATATAAGAAGAAAACTGGAGATGATTCTTTAAGATCATAGTCTAGTGATGGCCCATTTGTAGCTTCTGCCAAGTAAAACGGGGCAAAACATGAGCAGTCACCGCCATCTGGGCTGCTCCACTCAGAGACAGTTTTGTGTGGTAAGACAATGACTATGTGGGGCACCAGGAGAAGAGAGGAGAAAAAGGAAGGAAAATGAACAAAGAGAATGGGGTTAATTCAGCCTTATAGCCTGGAGTTAAAAGAAGAAAAAGTGAGAAAAGAGAGAGAAAGAGAAAAAACAAAACAAAACAACAACAAAAGAAACACACACACACACATGAGGAAGATCCAGCAAAAGAACCCTGACAACATGAAAAATCAAAACAAATTGACTTCCCCAAGGAATCACAATGAAGATACTGCAGAAAATTCCAGCCATAAAGAAATTGTGAGGAAAAAAAGAAATTGTCAAAATGACAAAAATAGAATTCCGGATATAGATGTCAAATAAGAGGAATGGAATTGAAGAGAAAGTCAAAGACCAGCAAAAAGAAGTCCGAAAAATGTCTCAAGAAATTAATGAAATTAAAGACAAAGTAACCAAGGATCTGGAAAACATTACGAAGGTTATAATGGAGCTTAAAGAATTGAAAGAGGCATTTAGGGAATTTCAAAACACGGCAGAAAGTTTCAGCAACAGATTTAACCATGAAGAAGAAAGAATCTCAGAGCTCGAAGACAAGATTCTTGAGCTAATCTTATCATTCAAAAAGGCAGAAAAGAAGAAAGCAAAAGCAGGTCAATCTCTTAGAAACATATAGGATTATGCAAAGCATACAAATATACACATTTTAGACACTTGTGGTGCATCTTACAATGGTATATGTGAAACTTAGTAAATGTGGAAAGTAAATGTCTTAACACAATAACTGTGAAATTGCCAGGAAGCTATGTTAACCAGTGTGATGTAAATGTGTCAACTGGTCTGTGAAACTAGTGTGTGATGCCCCATGATCATATCAATGTACACAGCTATGATTTAATAAAAAAAAAAAAGAGGAAAAAATAAAAATAAAAAACAAATATACAAATTTTAGGTATTTCTGAAGGAGAAGAGAGTCCCCAAAACATGGAAGTTCTAATTGAATATGTTATAGTCAAAAATTTCCCAAGCATCACCAGAGACTCAGATATACAGTTACTAGATAGCTATCAAACTCCAGGATGACTCAGTTCAAATACAGTATCTCCCAAACACATTGTAATGAACCTGGCCAAAATCAAAATGAAAGAGAAAATTTTATAAAATGGCAGTCATAGCAGTATCTGACCTAAAAGAGTAAACTCATCTGGTCAACAGCTGCTTTCCTAGCAGAAACTTTACAAGCCAGAAAAGAGTGGGCTACTACTTTCCATCTTCTCAAACAGATCAACTGCCAACCTAAGATTCTATATCCTATAAAACTAAGCTTCACATTTGATTGAGAAATCAAATCTTTTCCTGGCCTGCAAACTTTGAGGAAATTTGTCTGTAGTAAGCCCTGCAGGAAGTACTCAGACCTATACTATACACAGACTAACACAATGGACTCCCAAACAGTAAAACTATGTAGTAACTAAAGGACAAAGCCTAGCTGTCACAATGACCCACGTGATAAAGAAACAAGAGTCCTTTGCAACAGGATAACAAGAAATCCACTCTACTTATCAATTTTCTCAATAAATATGAATGGTTTGAACTCTCCAGTGAAGACACATAGGCTGGCTGACTGTATGAAAACTTTAAACTGTTTACAACTGTTTATCTGTTGTATTCAGGAAATACATCTAACCCCTAAAGACAAACAAAACTCGGGATTAAGGGGTGGAAAACAATATTTAATGCTAAGGGTAGCCAAAAGAAAGGAAAGTAGGAGTTGCAACACTCATCCCAGATAACATTGACTTTATAGCAGTGAAAGTAAAAAAAGACAAAAACGGACTTTATGTACTGATCAAGGGAACAAATCAAGAAGGCTACATATCAATCATAAATATGTATGCATCTCCCAGATTTATAAAACAAATTTTGCTTGATCTAAACAAAAATTATAAACATCAACCTTGTAATAACTGGGGACTTCAACAGTCCACTGACAGAACTAGATAGTCCTCTAACCAGAAATTAAACAAGAAACTTTTGTCTTAAATAAAACTCTAGGACAAATGGACTTAACAGACATTTACAGAACATTTCACCTCAATACTACTGAATATACATTCTTCTCATCAGCTCATGGATGGATCATTTTCTAACATCAATCATATTCCAGGTCACAAAACAAGCCTCAATAAATAAAAGAAAAAATATACATTATACCATGTATCTTTACAGACTATAATGGAATAAAAGTAGAAATCAATTCTAATAAAAATATCCTCACACGAAATCATGGTAATTAAATTACTTATTGCTGAGTAAAAATAGCCAGGTCATGGAGGAGATAAAGGAGGAAATGATTAGATTCCTTAAATATAGTGCTGGAAGCCATAGTCAAAGCTTTTACACAAGAAAAGGATATTGAGAGTATCTAAATGGGGGAAGAAGAGTTCAAACTATTGTTCTTTGTTGATAGGATCTTATACATAGAAAACATCAATGACTTACCCAAAAGACTCCTGAAATTGATAAAGAAATACAGCAATTTCTCAGGATATAAATCAATGTACATGAATCAGTACCCTTCACATATGTCAACAACAGTCAAGCTGAGAATCAAATCAAAGATACAATACCCTTTATGGTAGCATCAAAGAAAATTAAATACCTTGGAATATATTTCACAAAGGATGTGAAGGATCTCTACAGAGAGAACTATGAAACACTGAGAAAAGAAATTGCAGAAGTTGTTAATAGATGGAAGAATATGTCATGCTCATGTCTGGGAAGAAACAACATTGTTAACATGTCTATACTACCCAAAGCAATCCATAGATTCAATGCAGTCAACCCCCATTAAAATACTAGAGTCATACTTTGCAGATCTTGAGAAGATAGTTAAACACTTCATATGTAGTCAGGAAAAAACCTAAATAGCCAATGCAATTCTATGAAGTAAGAACAAATAAGGAGGCAACACTTTATCAGACTTTAGACTATACCACAAGCCTACAGTTATCAAAAAAGCATGGTATTGGCATAAAAATAGAAATATAGATCTATGGGACACAACAGATAATTTAGAGATGAAATGAGCACAGACACAAAACTATAAAGATTCTTGAAAAAAATGTGGGAAAATCTTGTAATGGTATCATCCTAGGGAAAGAATTTATGAAGATCCATAGTCCTGCACAGCTAAGGACATAACCAACAAAGAGACAACCTACAGAATGGGAGAAAATATTTGCATACTACACATCTGACAAAGGGCTGATAAGCAGAATCTACAAAGTATTTAAGCAAATCATGATCAAACAACTCATTCATAACTGGGCAAGAGACATGACCAGAAACTTTTCTCATGAGGACAGATGAATGACCAAACAATACATGAAAAAATGCTTGTTGTCCCAAATCTTCAGAGAAATGCAAATCAAAACCACTTTGAGATATCACCTAACCCTAGTGAGAATGACCTATACCACAAAGTCTCAAAGTTTCAGATGCTCATGTAGATGTGGAAAGAAAGGAACACTTCTACACTGTCGGTGGGACTGCAAACTACTATAGCCTCTATGGAAGGAAGTATGGCAATTCCTAAAAGCACTAAAAGTAGACCTACCATTTGATTCTGCAATACCATTACTAGGTATATGCCCAAAAGAAAAAAAAAGACATTTTATCATAAAGACATTTGCACTTGAATGTTTATAGCAGCACAATTCACAATTGCAAAGATGTGGAAACAAACCACCCAAGTGCCCTTCAATACATGAATGGATTAATAAATTGTGATATATGTGTGCTGTGGAGTACTACTCAGCCATAAAAAGATAGAGATTTTGTATCTTTTGTAATAACCTGGATGGAACTGGAGAACATTCTCCTAAGCAAAGTTTCATAAATAATGGAAAAACAAGCATCACATGTACTCAGTACTAGACTGGATTTAGGAGATTAACAACTACATTCTCACATGAGAGAAAAACTCAGTGAAATCCAAATATGACTAAAGGGGAAAAGACATAAGTAAATTTCCACTCAGTAGGTACATTACACAGATATATTGCATGCTTCCTGGGTGAAGGACGTAACTACAACTTAGATTTTAACCTTATAAAAGCAAACTGTAACCTAATTGTATATACCCTCATATTAATCTGAAATTTAAAAAATTAAAAAATTTTGAAAATAAAAATAAAACCCTACAAGTTCAAGAAAAAAACATGAATGGATGATTTTATACACTTTCTATCTATGACTCAAAATCCAGATGCCATAGAATGATAAATTTGACTACATAAAAAATATTATTTTTAAATGGCAAAAATCATATAATGTGCAAAATCATGCCACTACAATCTAGGGAAAGTAACTGAAAGTCATGCCACAGGCACAGAACCAGTCTCTTTAACTAATGAATACTTTACTGACATTTGAGGAGAAGATGAAGAACTATGCAACAGAAAATTGTTAAGGAACCCTGTGGAAGAATGTTGGATTATAGTGTGCTCATTTGGCTTATTTGTTTTTACCTGATAAAGCAATGCTGCAGAGTCTGCTTCGTTCATGTGGTGGACCCCATTTTTCCCAAAGTGCAAACTGACCCCCAAATCCCATACCCTGAAATAAAAATAATTAGAGTTTTTTGTGTTGCCATGTAAAGATTCATATTCAGTTCAGATTTTTAAAATATTGAGTACCTGGCTTAGACCGTGGACTGTTCGAGTTACAATGAGAGAAGCTGTTCCAAAGTCAGCAGCCAAAGGGGTGAGAAGAGCAAGAACCGAAGATGAAAGCAAAGCATAACCAAACACTCGCTTTGTTCCTACTCTTCCAGCCAGGTATCCACTGAGAGCCAGTGTCAGTATCATGCCATAGCTGACAGAGCTGAAGATGATGCCTTGAATTTTGGGGCTCCAGTCATACGAAGGAACCTCAGAGAAACAGAGAATTTTGTAGGAAACCATATATGGAAAAGTTCTTACATTCTCTAAGATCTTTAGATCTTTCACTAGATTTCAAATTACTGTTTTCTCAATTAAAAATTTTGAACATATAAACCCTAAAAAAATAAATATCACACAAACAGCAAAAACAAGTGCACAAGTTTAAATTTTGCATTGCTTACCCCTGCATGAAGACTCTTTGGGGTATTATTTCGGCCACCAAGTGAATCAACAGGCAGCCACTCGGTGGAGCTGTTAAGCAGGGATTGATGGTCTGTGCTGTTGACCATGGCTACCATGGTGATGTACATGATAACATTCTGTGCTACCAGTGACAAGTTGCAGAAATGTACAACGAGGGCTAACCCATAGCGAGTGGAACATAAGCCTAGAACTAGAAAAATTATGACATCACATTAGAGCTTTTTAAAATGAGCTGACATTAGTTGTTCACAAGATATAATATAAAAAAGTACTGCAGATTATCGCCTATGATTTAAATGACACTTCTATTGGTTTTAGGAAAGGAAGATACAAAAAGATCATAGAGTTGAACCAAAGGGCTTTTTATATCACACCTTTACAGAGCCTGACTTACTATAGGGCATTCTGTCTTTCCTATGATTTTGTCTCTCCCATTCCTAGATCATCAAGTTTATAGTTGATGAAATCACTCACAAGGAAATACATATAACACAAACATACCAAAAGTAAATATATATAAATATGTATCCATATTTAAATTAGTATATATAATTTATAATATATTACAAAAATTTGCATGTACAATTACATATATACATAGCATATGTATATATACACTACATGTATCATATAACATGTATGTCATGTATAATGTATATAAATTATATATAGATATATAAAATGTAGTTTAAATTTTAAAGAGGTTGTTCACTGATATAGATGACTATTCTACTCAAATGTTCAGGCATGGAGGACAAAGCTTCATTTAAATTTGGGAATTAACCCCCTATAAAGATTTTCTCACTGGAGAAATTGACACTCACAAACTTTAAAAAATAAAGTGACAAAATACTGGAAAAAGAAATGAGCACAGCATTCAAATAATCTGTATTTGCACATCCAGGAAAGATGGCAACCTAAAAACAAACATCTCACTCTCACTTTCTTAGATCCTGGCTGCATTGTCCGAAAAATGTAAAACATAGTGAAATCAGCTCTTGTGATTGAAATTAAATAATAGAATAGTCCATAAATTGAAATGTGAGAAAAATCAATTAGATGAGAGCAAATGGTACAAAAACATCAGAGGCCAGCTCTCTACTCAACTTCTTAAAAAGTCTTGCAGTGTTACATTGAGTAGAAGCTATCTTGGCAGAACATAGCTAACAGTCTAATGTAAAGAGCAAATGAAGTATGTGAGGCAGGAAGCTGTATTTATCTCATCTCAGATTTCTTAAAAGAAAACAACAACAACAAAAAACACCTTTAGGCAGAAGAGGCTTTTGGAATCCTTTCCACTGCCTTACTTTTTTTCTTGTGGGAAGAAAAGGGACTTTAAAGGGAAGAAAGGGGAATTTAGGTAAATAAATTATGTATAGCTCAGTATCTTCTCCCACTTACCTGTAAGCTCTCTACTGTACTAGCAGCTACTTTAACAGAGCAGATCTGGGTTTATAAGTTCACCTCATACCTGGGTAGGTAATTCTGTTCAATTCAGGGGAAATAGCAGGGAGTTGGACTGACCACCCTTCTAAGCCATTTCTGCCAGTCCAGATTTTATATCTTCAATCAATCATTAAATAAAATACTTATTTCTCAACCCTAATATCAGGCCAGGGAGGTGTAGCAGAAAACAAAGTAGATAAATGGGTCTGTGTTTGTGGAATTCACGTTTCAGGGGGGGACACAAAAATAAGGAAAACAAAACAGTAAATCATATAATGTATTAGGGGATGGTAAGTTCTGTGGCAAAAATAAAACAAGAAAGGGCAAAGTCGTAATGACATCCCAGAAAGTTGGCCATGCAGATGTCTGGGGAAAGAGCACACACTAAGTAGAGGGAACAGCTCTGAGGCAAGATGGAGAGTGGCTGATGTGTTCAAAGAACCAAAAAGATGTGAATATGACAGAGTAGAGTGAGCCAGAGGAAGAAGAGGAGATGAGAGGAAAGAGAGATAATGGGGTCTGAATCCCTCAAAGCCATGCGGACCATTGGATTTTACTTTGAGTGGAATGGGAAGGTTTTGAGCAGAAGTGGGACATGATATGACTTACATTTTGAGGGCATCTCTTTGGCTTCAGAATGGAGAATGAAATGATAGAAAAGAAATGCAATTTGTAAGTTTCTGCAGTAATCTAGGAGAGAAGTGAAGCTAGCTTGGACTAGAGTGGGGGCAGTAATTAAGGTGTGATAATATCCTAGACAAATCCCAGCATGAGAAAAACACCAAAATTAGAGTTTCAGTTTTACAGATGGGCAAAGGGCAAGTGGGGGGGAGGGGGGAGACTGAAGAGGCTTTTATTCTAAACAACTAGAAGAATGGACTTTCACTTCATGAAGAAGAGAGTTCTGTGGAAACAGGTTTGGGGGGTGGGGTGATTAGGAGCCTGATATTGGACATGTTAAAACAGAATTGCCTCTTAAGCACCCAGGAGAAGGTATTTGGAATGCTGTTGGATATACTACTCTAGAGTTTAGAAGAGAGGGAGGAGTTAAAGTATAACATTGGGACTTAATAACATACAGAGGATACTTAAAGCCACGAGAATTGGGAAATAGAAATAAATAGAGAAGAGAACAAATATTAACTTTGGGACTCTCCACTATTTTGAGGATGGATAAATGGGGGAGGAACCAACAAAGGAAAGTGGAAAGGAATGGTCAATTAGGTGGGAAGAAAACCAGGAGAGTATGGTGTCCTAGAAGCTCGGGGGGCAAGAGTTTTAGGGAGGAGGGAATCAAGGTGTCAGGTGTTCCTGATGGGCCACATAACATGATGCCTGAGAATTAACTAACAAAATCCTCATGATAACATTGTGAGACAGCTATTACTGCTATCCTGATTTTACAGATGAAGAAACAAAGGCACAAAGAGGCCAGCTCACAATGTAGCTCAGGTGTCTACCTCTTAATCACTGTACCACATGTACATGGTGGCTGTGTTTTATCCCAGATGATTCCATGAGAATACCTCTGCTACAACTCAAGTGCAACCATCTGTAGGGATTACATGGCTATATGATGTGGGAAGAAAGGATATTCCTTATGTCTTTAAGAAGATCTCAAAACTTCAAGGAAGGAAGTGCCTTGAGATTAACTTCAAAGAAGCTTCCCCTCAAGGCTATGCTGTCATGTCTTTATGGAGTATAAGTTCTTGGAGTGAATGGGGGTAGAAGAAGAAATTTAGAGGAAACATACTGAATTAGAGTGAGGAACTCAAATGCAGTATTTTTGTAAAGGTTTTCTTTCTGATTCAGGGCTAAGTGTGATTGCCTTTATCAATCAAATCAACTAATAATTTGTAAATTTTTGTGGCCTCTGATTTCCCCAAAGGGTATTAGCATTCTGAGACTGATGGCTTACAAATGAGGATGTTAAACACCTGCCTCAAGAGGTTGCTGAAAAATTAGAAGGATGGTAAAACATAACTATAGTCCAGAAAGTAGAAGGAAAGAGGAAAGAGAGGGGAGGGGAAGGGGGAGGTAGGAGGAGGGAGGGTTTTGGGGGGGGGGGCACCTCACCTAATGTGCATGATGCAATGGTACATTTCAAAACTATTAAGAAAAAAATGTAATTGTGATGGATATGTTAATCAGTTCATTATAAACATTTTACATTTTATATCAAATCAGTACACTGAACCCCATAAATGCATCAATGTACACAGTTATGATTTAATAAAAAAAATTTAAAAAGAAGCTTAGCCATGTGCTTACTAGATGTTAAGTATTCTCTACAGACTATTTGTGTCCCTTAAAGTTATTTGTATCCTGTGTCCATTCTAAATGAATTATACCAATTGTGTCTACTCTAATAGATTGGTGCTACTGCTATGCTGTCAAATATTTTCAGTGATCATTCCTTGTTATATGTGAATGTGTGAGTTTGTATTTGTGTGAGAAAGTAGGAGTTTGTAAATATCTAAGAGCATACTATTTAAACACTGAAAGAGGGCATTGACATTATGAACTCATGGACTTTTGAAACTGGGAGGTTATATTGATAAATTTAACCCATATGCTTGTTTTTTAACTTATGTGATAGAGAAACCCTATGGAGACTCCCAGTAATTCCCAACTCATGGTCTTCTCACATTTGTCCTCCCCTTGTGTGAGGGCAGGACCTATGACTTGCTTCTATCTAATAGAATATGGCCAAGGTGGCTTGGCGCTTGTGGTTCAAGCAGCTAAAGCGCCAGCTACATACACCTGAACTGGCAAGTTCGAATCCAGCCTGGGCCTGCCAAACAACAACGATGGCTGCAACAAAAAATAGCTGGGCGTTGTGGCAGGCGCCTATTGTCCCATCTACTTGGGAGTTGGAGGCAGGAGAATCTCTTAAGCCCAGGAGTTGGAGGTTGCTGTGAGCTATGATGCCATAGCACTCTACCCAGGGCGACAGCTTGAGGCTTTGTCTTAAAAAAAAAAAAAAGGAATATTGCAAAGGTGATGGGATCCCCTGATTACATTATGTTGTATAAGACTTTGTCTCAGCAGACTGGGAATAGACACTCGCTCATGGGCTTGATGAAGTAAGCAGAAAGTTGGAAAAATCAACATAGTGAGGAACTATGGATACCCTCTAGAACCTGAGAATGGCCTTCAGCCAAAATCAGTCTAAAGCCAGAGACCTTAACCAGCTGTTAGAAAGTTAATTCTTCCAACAATCTGAATAACTCTGGAAGTGGGTTCTCCTTCAGTCTACTATCCAGATGAGAATGCAACTTAGTCAACTACTCAATTGCAAACTGTGAGACCCAAAGAAGAACCAGCTAAGCCAATTGTCTGGAACTCTGACCCACAAAAACTTAGGCTACTAAGTTTATGGTTATATACTTACAAGAATAGAAAATGAATACAGTTGACAAAAAATAAAAAATATTTGATTGACTACACAAGAATTTTTGGTGGGCGATAAAAACAGAAAGATATTTGCATTATCAACATTTGTCATGAGACTAAAATGATACAACACCATTGTCTTAAAGAATAAGAATATGCGGCAGCGCCTGTGGCTCAAAGGAGTAGGGCAGTGGCCCCATATGCTGGAGGTGGCGGGTTCAAACCCAGCCCCAGTCAAAACTGCAAAAAAAAAAAAAAAAGAATATGCAGAGATATCTAAGGAAAAATAGAAAAACATCCAAAACAATCATGTAATGCATAAAGCTGCAGTCCCAAAATCACAGGTTGCACACTGGTACAGGTCCATGGCCTGTTAAGAACCAGGCCACACGGCAGGAAGTCAGGTCAGTGGAGGCATTAGATTCTCATAGGATTAGGAGTCCTACTGTAAATTGGTATGTGAGGGATCTAGGTTGCATGTTTCTTATGAGAAACTAGGGTGTACCTGAACCTATGATGCTTGCAGTGGGATTATCTAGTTGAAGGAAAACAAGCTCAGGGCTCTCACTGATTCTGCATTATGGTGAGTTGTATAATTACTTTATTATATATTACAACATAATAATAATGGAAATTAAGTGCACAATAAATGTAATGTGCGTGAACCAGCCCCAAATTATTCTCACCTCAACCCCACTATCCATGGAAAAATCGTCTTTCATGAAACCAGATCCTGATGCCAAAAAGGGTGGAGAATGCTGGTGTAAAGGTTGTGGCAATTAATAGGGGAAAGCTAGGTGATAATAAGTACTGCTGAGATAACTGGTTAAATATGTGAGAAATTGGCTAGACACAGTGGCTCACACCTGTCTTCCTAGCATTCTGAGAGGCCAAGGCAGGAGGATCACCTGAGGTCAGGAGAGGAGCCTGAGCAAAAGCAAGACCCTATCTTTACAAAAAATATAAAATTAGCTGGCTGTGGTGGGTGCCTGTAGTTCTAGCTATAAGGCTGGGGCAAGTGGATCCCTTAAGCCTAAGAGTTAGAGGTTGTAGTGAGTTGTGATGATGCCACTGCACTCTACCCAGGTGATAGAGTGAGCCTCTGTCTCAAAAAAGAAAAAAAAAGAGAACAATAATGTTGGAGCAATATCATGTTTTAAATAAAAATAAAACCTAGATATAATACAATAGTACTATATTTTGTAGAATTGAAGCCATCATTGGTTTTAAGATACATTATTTTTGTTCCACTAAAAATCAATTGATTAACTGATTGACATACCAAACTTAATAGGTCCAAAATTAAACCTCTGAGATCCACCACCACAAAACTTGTTTAGCAGAGTCTTTCTCAATAATACTTTATCTATTAGATATGTTGGAATATGATATGTATCCTTTAAAAATAATGTTTGTGACTATAAAGGCAATATGGAAAAGTATGTTGCCACATTAAAAAAATAGCATAAAATATGCAGTACAGAACTAAGAAAAATGCATATGAAATGAAGGCAATTAAAAATTATAGTGGTTACCTTAAGCTTAACAAAAATCTTTTCATTTTTTTCATTTTTGAAATTTCTATAATTAGTTTTTTCTGACTTTACTTAAGTAATACAATTATGTTTAAAATATTACATGTGATCCACAGAAAAAAACAACATTATGGGTAAACAATTCAGTAGCAATTACCAAGAACATAAATGAATATGGATAAAGAGTAGAAGGTAGCTGTCAAAAATAAAAGATCTTTTTTAGAATAGCAGTGTTCATACTTGCAAGATGTACGTTAAAATTATTGGATTTGTAAAAAGAATCTAACAACTTGAAAGTTATAAATTCATTTTCTTGTATTAATACTTTGCAGAAAAGAATCCATTGTAAAGTTCTAAAACCAAGCACTTAAGGTTGAATTTACCTTTCCCAGGGAGCATCTTGTCCACTTGCATTTCTTGAGAGTACTTACTCTCCCCTCTGGTGAGGCTCAACTCCATCATGGTGGCCATTGTGTTTCTCCTTGCCTGGTGTATGGTTTTCACCTATCAGAATAATATGTAATCCACAAGTGTCTCTCAAGAAATAGGGATTCCTTTAAAACATTTAAACAGGGCACCAAGAAAACAAAAGTTTGCCCATTCCATCTGGTTGGGGTACAGGGAAGCTCATTATCCCCTCTTGGTTCAACACAGCAGGTATGCTGCCCCTAAGGTTTGGAACTGTTTATTGTTTAGGATTTAGAGTACTCACCGTGTGCCAGTTTATGAGTGCTGGCTTTGGAGGGAGGCATTCCCAAGCTCAAACCCAGGCCAGTGTTTTATCTACTGTGCCAAATGACACCAGAAGTAAATTTATATACTTTAGTTTTTCTATCTGTATTTATTTATTTATTTGTTTATTTATTTAGACAATCTCACTATGTAACCGTTGGTAGAGTACTCACTGCTCACAGCAACCTCAAACTCTTGGGCTTAATCTATTCTCTTGCCTCAGCCTCCCAAGTAGCTGGGAATACAGGAGCATGCCATGACACCCAGGTATTTTTTTGTTGAAGTTGTCATTGTTGCTTTTTAGCTGGCTTGGGCCGGGCTCGAACCCACCAGCTTTGGTGTATGTGGCCAGTGCCCTACCTACTGAACTATGGGTGCCGCCCTGTTTTTAATAACACCATCTTCATCAAAAAGTTGTTGTAAGGCTTAAATAGATTGCACATGCCAAGCACAGTGTCAGGCACTCTAAGAGGTAACTGTATAATACATTTACTTACATAATACTGTATTATTATCATTGTCACTGAGCTACCACCTCAGGGCTGTGCTCCTCTGAAATCCTCTACCTGCACCTGAGAACCTGGTCTTTACTGCCCTTGAAAACTTCCACACTGCTTCCTCATTACAGCCACTGTGAGTGTTGCTGATATGTGTGCCATTAATCACTGGAGGCCAAATTTGCATAAGGAGATGGAAACGTTCAAATCCCATATTATTATTGTCCATAGTTTGATGATGTGTCTATAGACATCTGAAACTACCCAACACAGAGGCCCCCACCTTTCTACTTACTAGGATCTTTTTCTTCTTTTTGAGACAGAGTCTCACTCTGCTGCCTTGGGTAGAATTTTATGAGCTCACAGCAACCTCAAAATCCTGGGTTTGAGCTGTCTTCTTGCCTCAGCCTCCCCAGTATCTGGGACTTCAGATGCCCGCCAGAATGCCCAGCTAGTTTTTCTATTTTTAGTGGAGCTGGGGTCTCACTCTTGCTCAGTCTGGTCTTAAACTCCTGATCACAGGCAATCTACCCAACCTTGGCCCCCAGTTATTAGGATCTTTTAATGTTCAAGGCGATTATGTGTTACTGAGTGTGCTATGTTTAGTTCTCAGTTGGTTAAATTCATCAATCTCATAAAAAAAGTCAGATATATAACTACATATGTGTATGCCCCTAATAAACCAACTGTGTTGGCTTAATATATTATTAAATCATTAAATCATCTAAACACTTAGCTCACAGCAACCTCAAACTCTAAAAACTTAGCCAGAACTGCTCTGATACCATTGTTGCAAAATGAGGAATGACATTTTAGTATCTCTTTATAATAAAAGTTTCATTATGCATAGTTGCAGGATTTTTTACTTTTGGCCAAGAGGTGAGGGTCCAGTGAGCAGCCCCTTTGCTAGGTCATACAGTTGGACTCTTCTGGCAGTTGTGCTCATGAGTGTTGCTTCTCTTTGCTACTGTAAAACAGTGAGTAGTTATAGAGATGGTTGCTCTTTTCTTGGATCCCACTTTTCCTCAACTCCTTGCCCTATATGCAGAACCCAAATCCATTCATACTTTATGTAAATAAATTTTACACCTAGGCTTATGTACTTACAAACAAAACAAAAATCACAGGCACATTTCTGTCTATTCTCCTCTACATATTAATTTATCTGTAAGATATCTGTAATGATGTCATTGTCTTTTTGTGTTACACCTATTGTATTAGTACTTTTTTACATTAGTGTCTCCTTTTTAAAGAATCATTATGAAATCATGATTTTAAATGGTTCAATTTAAGTGTGATTAAAGTTTTCTTTTCATACTAAAACTATACTACATAGCTTAGTGTCAGGTTTAGAATGTGGTCTTGGATGTCTTTATTTCTCTCCATTTTGCTCGTTTAAACAGCTTTATTGAGGTATAACAGGCATACAATGAGCTGCACTTAAAGTTTACAATTTTGTAAACTTTAAAGTTTATAATTTTGAAGCATATATACATCTGTGAGACAGCACAATCAAAACAGTAAATATATACAGTTAGCCCTCTGTATCTCTGGGTTCCACATCTGCAGATTCAATCAACTGTGGGTCAAAAATATTAGGGAAGGGTGGTGCCTGTGGCTCAGTGGGTAGGGTGCCAGCCCCATATACTGAGGGTGGCGGGTTCAAACCCAGCCCTGGCCAAACTGCAACAAAAAAAATAGCCAGGCATTGTGGTGGGTGTCTGTAGGTCCAGCTACTTGGGAGGCTGAGGCAAGAGAATAGCCTAAGCCCAGGAGTTGGAGGTTGCTGTGAGCTATGATGCCATAGCACTCTACTGAGGGCGATAAAGTGAGACTCTGTCTCTACAAAAAAAGAAAAAAATATATTAGGGAAAAAAAGAACAAAAGAGAAAAATAAAAAGCAACAATACAACCATTAAAAAATAGTACACATTTAAGATGGTGGCCAAGTAATAGCTTCCTTGCATCTGGGCACCATGAGTCTGGGAAGATAAGACTCCAGGCATCTCTGGCTGGTGGGATCTGCCTATAATCATCCCTTTGAGGATACAGGGAGTCAGCAAGAGACTTTTGGACCCCAAGAAGAGGACAAAAACAGTGGAAAACTGGCAAGTAATCACGTGTGTTCGATCGGTCTAATCCCACCGACAGCTGTAAGTGCAGTAGCAGCAAGACTGCAAACCGGAAAGGCCTTACCTGTGAACTGTTTTGGGACTTGGCACTCAGTCAAACTGCCTTGGGAAGAGCTTGAGCAGGAATGCGGAGAACTTTGAGCTTTGTCTAGGACTCCAGACTGAGCCGCTGAGCTGGACGGACGGAGCTAATAGTGCTTGGCTGTGGGCCGCAGGGAGCCATTGTGAGAGAACTGCCCCAACAAGGTCTGCCCTCAGGGTTGCAGAGCAAGGAGTGGGTTGGAGCTGGTAACCTAGTGACTGAGCAGCCTAAAGGCGGGGACTGAGCCACCTTACAGCACTAACCCTCAGGGGCAGAGTGAGACTGGTTTTGGCACACTGGGTAAGTGGATAGCCACTTCAGCAGTGATTCCAGTGACAAACACTTTCCTGGGAAAGCTTCTGCTTAGCAGGTTTAGAAGCTTAAAGTACCTTTTAAGAGGGCTGAAGAGAGACTTAGGGTGTCTACCCTGTGGGGTTTGAGAAATCAGCAGAGGCCTCCAGTCGTATCAACATTGTAATTAAAATCTCATACCCCAGAAGACCACCTGTTGCCCAGACAATATTCAACAAGATATATATACTGCTTTGTTTTTGGTTTGTTTTTTTGTTTGTTCGTTTGTTTTTTGTTTATTTTGATATTGTTGTTGTTTTGTTTTTTAATTTCAACCTTTTCTGTACATATTTTTTCTTTTCTTTCTCCAGTTTTCTAGTTTAAATACAATTTCCCATTGCTGCCTTTTTTAATAACTAGAACTTCATTTTTGCTAGTGTTTCTACCCCTATTATTTGGTTTT
>CAUYPK010005585.1:0-19531 GCA_963574355.1 Loris lydekkerianus | reverse complement strand
GTTTTAGAAGAATATTTAATGATATAAGAAAATGTTTTGATAATATTAAGTTAAAAGAGACTTTAGAAATTATAAATACACCTAGATACAGCCAACGTGGTACCATGCCATTGGCCCAACCCTGTCACTCACCTCATCCCCCACCTTCTTTCCCCGCCCCTTCCCCATGCTCTATATAAGCGCTGCTTGACGCAATAAAGTTGAGTTCCTGCTTAAAAAACAAACAAAAAAAAACCTATTTTCTTCATCATTGTAATAAAGCAAGAGTGTGACAACTTGAAAGTTGAAACACCAGAAGGCCTCGTATGTGTTCTCCCCCCATGACTTTTTTTTTCTCTTCTTACCTTATGGTCATTTGGTCTTATTTACTGTCATTTTTAGTGATTTTGGATTAAATTCTGGACATTTTACGTTAAAAAGTATAGAGGCTCTAGATTGTCTCCTCCAAAGTGGTTATGCTTTTCTAAGAACAAGAAAATAGATTTAGAAGGATCACCTTGACCCAGTTAGGTACTGAGGCTTTATTTCGGGGTTTGTGATGGTTCTGTCTTGGTACCTCCCTTGTAGACATCGTCTTGCAAGATTTCTAACTGAATGCTGTGACCTTGCTGGGGTCCTCCTGTCTTGGCTCCAATAAGGCCCTTTATTCTGATTTTCAGAGTCCTACATAATCTGGCTCTGCCTACCCCTGTAACCATATCTTGTACTATTTTTCCTTTATTCCTTTGGCTCTAATCTCAACATCCTTTTGAGGTTGGACATGCAGGTTTATTTTTGTGTTACGTTTATTGCCAAAGCTGTCTGCTAACTCCCCATGCTCTTCATCAGAGTGGGATCGTTACTACTCATTCAGGTGTCAAGTTAAATACCACATCTGCAAAGTTTCTCATTAACCATCTAATTTTCTTCAAAGCAATTTAAATCATGCAATTTTTTTTCTTTTTCTTTTTCTTTCTTTTCTTTCTTTCTTTTTTTTTTTTTTTGTAGTTTTCTGTATTTTTCCTGAAGTAGAATGTAAATTCCCTGAAAACAGGGACTTTATCTATGTTGTTTTCTGGTTTTATTCCTGGCACCACCACAGGTGACTCTTGTGGGTTTGAAATGTGACTAGTCCCATCTGACATGTAAGTAGAAAATACACATCAGAGTTTAAAAACTTAATTTGAGTAAATACAATGTAAAATATAATATTAAATAATTTTTATATTGATTTTGTTGAAAAAAATGATGTTTTAAGTCAAATAAAAAATCCTGTTAAAATGAATTTTACCTACTTATTTTTTACTATTTTTAATGAAGTGAACGCATTTTAAAAATAAATGTGTGGCCCATGTTTGTGCTGTATATTTGTGTCTATAGGATAACACCAACTTATGATGATCACTACCAAAGGAAGAATCAGTCAGTCTTTTATTTAGACTTTTCCCTATTTCAGAAAACAGAGCAAATGTAATATGCTTAAAAGAAAATACTTTCCTGTTCCAAATTTTTGAACTGTTATAAAAGATATGATGCCTATTGAGGCAGATAGGTTTGTTTTTTCTACTTTAAGTGGTGCTACACTTCAATGTTTTTGTTTGATGATTTGATTTATTTTCAATAACTGTTTCTTTTTTTCTGTATTTTTTTCTATTTGTAACTTGAATACCAATTTTAGGATATTGGTTATTAATCTTTGCTTTTTTTCTGTGCAAACTCTTCTTGAGTTTTATTAGTAACCTTCCATGTGCTGTACAGAAGTATTTGCACATTTGCCTTAATAAAAACAAGCAAGTCAAGCTGGGCGCAGTGACTCACGCCTGTAATCCCAGCACTTGGGAGGCCGAGGTGGGTGGCTTGTCTGAGCTCACAGGTTCGAGACCAGCCTAAGCCAAAGTGAGAACCTGTCTCAAAAAAGTAGCCAGTGTTGTGGCAGGCACCTGTAGTCCCAGCTACTCGGGAGGCTGAAATAAGAGAATTGCTTGAGCCCAAGAGTTTGAGGTTGCCGTGAGCTTAGACGCCACGACACTCTATCGAGGTCAACATAGTGAGACTCTGTCTCAAAAAAAAAAAAAAAAGAAAAAGAAAAAGAAAAAAAGGTGAACCTGTGATGTCTTAGTTTGTGGCAACCTCAAACTCTTGGGCTCAAGGGGGACCAAGTGAGACTCTGTCCCCTGGAATTCTATTACGAACAGAGGACTTAAAGCATCGTGACATTTATTTTGTGTAGCCAGAGATCATGAGATCATTTGATCTTTTATCTTATCAGAACTTGAGGCCTTTCTTTCTAGGCAATATGCTATTGAAGAAGAACCCTAAAAAATGTTCTGGGTCAGAGAGGTGTAACTCTTTTACAGAACAAGAAGAGTGATTACAAAGGCAAGGAAACTCCTAGGTAAGAAAGACTGTCATAATTCACTTGTTCTTTATGAGCCTGTTCCCTTTAAGGAATGGATCTGTTTTTGGATTTTCTTTAGCTGAAAAACTTCTCAATTGGGCTTTGATAAACTGCTATGAAATCACTGATTATCCCAAGCAATTTTCTATTCTGGAAACAAGATTCATGGTACAGACATTTACAGAAACAGTTACACTTGCAAATATCCATTTCTGTGGACAGATATATACATGAAAATTAAGGTATGTTTTTAGTAGGCGACTTAAATACCTAGCAGTTTAGGGAAAGGCAGTGGAACATATGAGCTGTGATTTTATTTTCCTTAAGATTTCTCAGGAAATGGAAAATAATGGCAAATCACACCCATCAAGTTCCAGTAACTCAAAACATTTATTCTCAGCCTACAAGTGACTAAAACAAGACCTTTTATTCCTGGAATGACATTTAGCTGTTCTGTTCTTATAAGAACAGCTAAGCTTTTCCTTCTTATTTTCTCTCTAATGAGAAAGTGGTACCTGGGTTTAGACTAATTTGATTTTGAAGGGCTATTTGGTCTTATTCTGCATGGCTGTAATATGACTTTTTCTACCTAGGGAAAGAATGAGGTTAGAAATAGTCTTAGTCACAAATCATAAAATTCATTTACTTCTTCATAGATAATTATCACAATGTCTGCTGAACATTTCAAGGCTATAAATATTGTCCAAAGTATTTATTTATGGGAACATTATGTAGGTAAAATGGGGCTTAGGGATTGGGTAAGAAAATATTTTTCCACTATTTTGGGGTTCTAGTTTGCCCCACAAAATGAAATTAGGAAGATTGTAAAAACAACATCTATTTAAAAGCACCGTCCAATTTTAATCTTTGAGAAAGGGTTCAGATTTTGATTAAGGCAACGATTGGGCCAGTTCTAATTTCAATTGGGAAAATACAACCCAATTAGAAAAAGTCTCAAAGGAAGGTGTGAAATAATTGGAAGTTTGAAACAGCAAATCAAATCCATGGGGCTATGTAAGGAGTTAGTTTTCAGCAAGACCACAAATTATGAAGGAATCAAAATATCAGTTCAGGACTCTAAAATTCTGCTTAAGATGAAAACTTGAAAGCAAAGCCTACAGAACAAGAAGAGAACTTGTAACTTGAAAACCAATTGCCTTTAATTCATAGGTTAGATGGCCGGCTGGCCAATGTCCGTATTTACCAAACGTATTTCCATTTTTCCCACAAGAAGCAAAACCTTCTCTTCTTGAGATTACCTCTGTAAGCTATCTAGATTAAATATGGCAATGATTTGCTACCTTTATGTTACACAGATGGTGTTTCTGAACAAAGACATAGGTTCTTAAGTCTAGCCTACATAGTTTCAACGTTCTGGGTCATTAGTTTTAGCAATTTATGCCACAAATGTCTCTCTTTTCAGAATTTATAGAGATAACTGAAAAAATTTTTTGTTATTATTTTGAATATACCATGAACAGTGACTCATTTCTTTAGTGCAGAATGATACATGCAGATGACCTTCTTCAAATTCATCTTTTAAAAAAGATCACTAAGTTCTTGCTTATAGATTATCCTCCATAAAAGTTCTGTAAGTTTGGCATAGAAAGTGTTTCAAGAAACACTTTTTCTTCAACCTCTCAGCACACTTTATCTGCAGGGAACATGTTTAGCTGCAAATAACAGCAAGCCCTACTAAGTATGGCTTTGTTCCTGTCTCACATCACACAAAGTCAGGGTTGACTCTTCAGCTCAATACAAACCATCACTCTCTTTCTCTCTCTCCCCACCACACTGAAATATCCTCCTTTTTGCTTCTGAGTCATAACATGGCTTCTGAAGTTATAGTGAAAAGGAAAAAAGACCAGTGTATCAGCCGCATTTATTAGTTCGCCGTGAACTTTCCCAGTAAGTTCCCTTCCAATAGTTGCCTTATATCTCCTTGAGCACACTGGGTCACAAGGATACGTAGGATGCAGTAAATTAGGACCAAGATTAAAGAACCAGCTTAAAGACAAGCATGCCTGGTTATTTGCCATCCCAAATAAAATCAGGGCATGTTAGCAAGGGAGAAGGGACCAGTGAACAGCTCGTGGGCCACTCACAGCACATTTGCAATTTCATTGCAAAATTGACATATCAATATATTGGTGAAATGATATCTTAAGTTGTGGAAGAATTGAAATAGATAAAGAAGAAAAAAATCTTTAAAGTAAGATTTCCAACTCTCAGTTCCTCTATTGTGTATATCCCTCTAATATTTATACATTTGGTAAAATCTGACAGATTACATGTAGGATGGCTTACTGCATAATCTGCTAAATTTCTCTTAAACAGGAGTACATTGAGGCAGAACTTGTCAAATAATCCCGTCTCTTCTAACCTTCTGCTTCAGGCTAATCCTCTTGCTGTTTCCATACTTAGAAACTGTAGTATAGACAACAATAATGTTTTTTGCCCAAAATAATGGAAAACTCAATACGACTATGCCTGGGTCTCATGATCATAGAACCAGCCTTCCACAAACCTGATAGGACTATGCCTGGGTCTCACGATGATAGAACCCACCTTCCACAAACCTGATAGGACTATGCCTGGGTTTCACAATCATAGAACCAGCCTTCCACAAATCCTATAGGACTATGCCTGGGTCTCATGATCATAGAACCTGCCTTCCTCAAACCCAATAGGACTATGTCTGGGTCTTACGATCATAAAACCAACCTTCCACAAACCCAATAGGACTATGCCTGGGTCTCACATTCATAGAACCAGCCTTCCACAAACCTGATAGGACTATGCCTGGGTCTCACAATCATAGAACCAGCCTTCCACAAACCTGATAGGACTATGCCTGGGTCTCACGTTCATAGAACCAGCCTTCCACAAACCTGATAGGACTATGCCTGGGTTTCACGTTCATAGAACCAGCCTTCCACAAACCTGATAGGACTATGCCTGGGTCTCACGGTCACAGAACCAGCCTTCCACAAACCCCATAGGTCTATGCCTGGGTCTCATGGTCATAGAACCAACCTTCCACAAACCCAATAGGTCTATGCCTGGGTCTCAAGATCATGGAACCCGCCTTCCACAAATGTTACTAGGAAAACTGATCCCAGAATCTCAGATAACCATTCCATTTTCATAACTACTGTTCTTTCCCCATGCTTTTGAAACGCATCTTTCTCTTTATTCTTTTTTTAATTTCGTTTTTACTAATAAATCTCTAAGTCCCAAGTAATGTCATAGCAGGTCTGTACCTAACTAAAGAATCATCTACCCATCCCACCAGAAAGCTCAGCGTCTCTCCTTCTGAATAGCAGGCCACAGGGGACAGATAAGCTGGATGCACTGAGATACAGTGGTCATATCTACTAAATACCTTTCTAGGATGACACAAAACCATGTTCCATGATTATATACAAGTAGTACCGTACCAAGGGAAAAGTCCACAGAGAGATTCATGAATAAGATAACATGGTAGTTTTGTGGAAATCACCAATTAGATTACATACAAGCTATAACAGATTTTTATAAAAATGCTATAAACAAAGTCAAATGTCCAGAAATGTTAGAAAATGTGTTTGGAAAGAATGTCAGATACTAAAGTTTAATTACTAATCATTCATTTGACTTAGTTTGGTCAGTATACGTTTCCCAGAGGAGGATAAGCCTGAAGTAATTTTGAAAGATGAATAAAAGTGTGTCAGAAGGATGAAAGGGTTAAGGAGAAAGTCTGCAGTTAGATAGAAGGGTGACTATGAAGACTCACTTTCTGATAGGTAGACACAGAGACCCAGAACAGAGTTTACAAAAAAGGGTTTTTCATAAAAATGCTCAGACCCCATAAAAAGGTGTGCAAAGTTAGGAAATAGGTACGTAGATGAAGAAAACCCTGCAAAATGTATCTTCTCAGGGCCACATCTATGGTGCATCTTAGAATGGGTACAGATGATTGCACTAATGTACACAGCTATGATTTAACAATAAAAAAAAGGAAAAAAAAGATAACTTGTAAGATAGCAGGGGGAAAACTAACATTAAATAATAATTTCTGTTTATTGCAACCATTTATTAAAGTTGGTAACAGCTCATGTGACCGGTGTCATCGCAATAGTAGTGAAGGGAATGAAGCTTTGGGGCAGTGAACGGGGCCAGAGTCCTCAGGCCAGATGAGAACAGTCAACAGAAACGCTGGTGGGTAGTCAGAAACTAATGTGTTACATTCGTGCAACGAAGAATATACTTTGCTGAGGACAAAATAGGTAAGAACATCAGAAGACTGGTTGGGAGAAATCTCCTCTCTTCTTTCCCAAATAGGATAAAGAGAAAGTGGTGAGTTCCAAGGGAAACACAAATTGACATTGAGGTTAATTATCAAGACCCACTACTATATTGATGATTATTCTGAATTAATGAACAGCAAGGCCAAATGAACTTTGTCCTTGACTTAGATGTCAATGCAAAGACTCCTGGCTTATCAAACATGCACCATTCACTGAAAGGATGATTAGACCTGTTCCAAGTTTCATAGTGTTGTCTCTCCTCAAATTAAACATACAAGTGTCAGGCTTTCACGTTCCTCCCCTTCTGTGATTGCCACTTGACTTAGAAAGGTCTTCTGCTTCCCTAAAGGGAGCAGAACTTCCAGCCCTGGAGCACACGGCATCCTACAGAGGAAACACTAGAATATAGGTTGCACTGTCTGGCTTTTCATGGTTAAAAAAGACCTTTGTTGACACTTAAAGTACAATTATCCTCATTTGAGAATGTGAGAACCAGACCATTTAACTGGTGTCACATGTGGCCCAGGACCCAGTGGTAGTGTCCACTGTGAGAGGCTAACACACAACACCGGAGATTCCTAATGACCCCAGACGCGAGCTTGGATGCACTTCTTGTTTGTGGAATTGTCTGACCACTAAATGATTGATGAGAGGGCTTCGTGGATGAGAATGTTGATTCACTGAAATGTGTAAAATGCACATTTCCTTCTTTTTTCCAAATATAAACTACCAATGTATGGTCCGTGTATTTAAGAGGCTGGTAATGCGAGCCTTTGTTAGTGTTTCTCTGTGTTTGATTTCCCTTTGCTTTCCTGGAATGACTAACTCTAATGAAACCTGACGTCTTAGTGCTAAAATACGTTGCCTCTCCTCCTCTGCCCTTATTGTACATTGAAAATGTGCTAAATCACCAGTCTTAAAGTGTTTAGAGCGTCTTAGGTTTCTCAAGGGCGATCCTGGGCACTGGCTTATTTGTTTTCTTACTGAAATATAAAGTGACTAGATAGTGTATGGATGATGGTTAGCAAGATTAAAATTGGTAACTGATCTTTGTAGTAGATGTTATGGCATGTGCCCCAAATCATACCTTCAGCACCTTCCAAACCAACTTATTTCCAAGTTGCTGTTAACTGCTGATGAATCGTGACTAAATGCTCCTGCTCTTAGATGTTTTCAGAGAGCTGCTCTGGAGTTCTGGTTGGAACCAGGTGACACCTTCATTGCAATGTTTACTGTCCAACCTGCCCCTCGGCCCACTGTTGCTCCATCTGCTCTTTCAAAGTTGTTGATCCCAAGAGCTCCCAACAAACTTGTATAGGCAAATCCCCATCTAAGAGTCTGATTCCTGGAGAACAAAATCAATTTTAGAGTATTTAAAAGATAAGCAAGCTGTTTCTGGAGGCATCCGTCTGAAATGTGTGAGGTATAAATCTAAATGTGGGAGGCAACTTTCAAGGATCATGGTACAAGGTGCCCTGCCTCCTTTTGTAAACATAGCCAGATGGACAGCTTTTTATAAACATCTCTTAGAGACCATGGGGGTTGGAAAGAACCCTAGAGGAACGACAAGAAAACAGGGATTAATGCACGTGCTCAGATTCGAGTGCTATCATTTGGCACCAGTGTTTGCTTTCTGATATTTGATTGCTGCAAGATGATAATGCAGGGGCTGTTTCTCCAACAAGGGAAAAATTCAGATTCCCAGACCCTCCCCAGGGGTCAGAATCCTTGGGAGAGGGTCGGAGTATCTCTATTTAATAATCATCGCAGGAGGTTCTTATAATCAGGCAAGTCTTGGAAAATCAAGCAATGACAAGGAATCTATCAGACGCAGTTATTTACAGAACTTATTTTTACAGAAATACATCAAATTCTCTGGATAGAGCTGCCTTTTCTTACCAACCACCTTACCCGTAGGCTACGAGCCCCAAACAAGTACTTCCGCTTCCATTTGGATACCAAGAACCTCGCACTATGAAAATAGTAAACAAATTATATGTGCAGCTTTTCAGAGAACCATTTGTGCATGACGGAAATCAAAGCACCAAGTGATAGGGCAATAAGATCCCTCTGCGGCTGGGAAGGCAGATTGCTTAGTGCAAGATTTGGGGCAGATAATGACTTTGGTGCCTGCCTGCACAGACTGAACCCAAGGCTTGTGGTCTGAAGGTAGGTATGCCAAAGTCTTCTCCCCAGTGACGGCCTGTGTTCCTTCCTGATAAGCGGTATTCTTTCTTCCTTTGCTCTCTGTGTTACAAAAGGCACCATCAAATGCTGGTGGGGGCAGTACACACATAGTCCTGTGCTACGCTCATGTAGTGCTGTGGAACATAATGGCACCTTTAACTTGCAGCTCATCAGGGTGAATTATTCCGATGCTGTTTTAGTGGTGTCAGGACAGAAATGTCTTTTTTCCCCCCTCCATTCCTTTAAGCTATAATGATTTCTTGATACAACAATTTGCTTCTCGTTACGAGTGCTAAGAACAGTTATTCGTGTAATTCTTGTTGGCTCTGCTAGGAAGTTAGCAATTTTCGACTCAAAAACTTAGATTTAGTTACTCCATCTTTCATGAGAGTATTAGGGATATCAGCATTTCACCACTTTTAAATGGTGATAACCAAGAAGGCTGCAGAAAATAAGCTTTATTACATCTATGGTAACGAGCCTTGCTGTTCTCGGCTCAAATAATTCCTCTGGGTGTCCTGAGGAGTGAGAGCCAAAGCAGCCCAAAGTATGTCTTTCTGACAGTCTAAAGACTTTTTAGAGGTTGATTTCCTATCCCTTTGACACTTGCAAGGGGTTTGGCGTTTCCTTCATAAATGTAACTTTGTTTCCCTCAGGATCATTCAGTGGGTTTCTCTGACAAATTTACGATTCTGGACAGATTTATGATCACAAGATAAGATCTTTGACAAGTTTCTTTTATCCCCTGTATGATTTGAAACCATGCTTTTCTAATTAAAAGAAAAAGTTTTAGTCGATTACCAAGGCTTTATTATCAAATTAGCCAAAGAAAATTTCTATTGAAAACAAAGCAAAAGCTATTTTGTGTGTTTTGCAAAGGAAAAAAAAAATTATGGGTCACATATGTTGTTGCTCAGAGATGCAGATATCATGGTCAGTTTCACTGAGTATTTAAATATCTGGGCCACTTAACACAAATTTGTTTTTCTCTTTGGTAAAGAGGATGTTTTTGTACCTTTGTAGAAATACTTGTTTCATTATAGATTGTGTCAATATACAAAAATACATAATTATAGACATACATAAAACAGTATGTAGACTTACACAAGTGTGAACAATTAGATAGCTGAATCTAATTTTGCTGTGCGTTTCAGCCAAGACTTACCATTAGCAGACCTTTGGCAATGGAAAAAAAGCAGGTGGCATCACGTAAAATCGTCCCTGGAATGTTTCACCGCTTTTAGCTGAGAAACCAATAATCTCAATATTTTACTTTAAGAGTGTCTAACATGACAGCAAATGAACAGACTGAAAAGCAACTTTTATTTCCTTCCCACACTACCCAAAATGAACAACAATAAAGACTAAAACAAAATGTTGGTGTTATTTTCCACTTTGGATAGATTTTAGTGGTCTCGAGACTTTACTGAAAGTAGCAGAGATGAGATGTGTAAAGGTGAATGAAATTCCGATGAAGGGTATAGCATCTGGTGGTTAATAAGACCCACTGGAACAAAGACTTCATCAAGGGAAAAACTTGTTTGTGAGTATAGGTATTTAATCACTCGATGAACTAATGAAAATAAAAATGAGAGAGATGAATTTATCTGACGTTCCTTGGTTGGGATGTTAAATGAATAGTAATTCTTCTAAACTGTGCTGTCTGATATGCTAGCCACTAGCCATGCATAGCTGTTTAAATTTAAACCAATTTGAATTGAATGTAGTTTATTTATTAACTAGCTGCATTTCTAATATTTAGTAGTTGCAGGTGCCAGGGACCACCCTATTGGATAGTATAGTTACACAACATGTCATAGACAGTTCTGTGGGAGTGCACGGCCCAAAACAGCTATGAAGATTACAGGAGATGGAGCAGGGAGGGGTGAGTCTGTGTCTACTATAATCTCACCTTATCCCAACCACTGTCCTACACTTTGTGCTGACTCTGCAGCATGACATGTTCCCAAACTCACCTTTCTTTTAAAAATTGCTCCCCAAAGCTCCTGTTTCTATATCAGCATCACCATTCTACACAAACCCAGGCTCAAAATATATCTGCTGTCTTTCTGTATTTCCGTAAAGTTAGGTTAAAACCTCGTAGGTATTTTCCCTACAGTATCTGCTAAACGGATTTGTTCCTTCCTATTCCTGCTATATACTGGTTTGTATAATTTGGAATACACCCTGACATTTATTATAAGGGAGGCTGGTTTGTCACAAGAGCAAGCTCCCTGATTCCAGTGGAAGGCAAAAAATTAAATAAAAAAAGGCAAATTGTAATCAATCCCATCCTTTTTTGTTTTAGCATAAATAATATTGTGTATAACTTAAATCTTTCTTTATAGATTTATGGAGGAAAGAAATGGCATGTATTTAACTTGTACATTTTTTTTTTAATTAAATCATGTCTGTGTACATTGATGCATTTATGGGGTAAAATGTGCTGATTTTATATACAATTTGGAATGCTTACATCAAACTGGTTAACATAGCTTTCACCTCATTTAATTATTGTGTTAAGACATTTATACTCTACACTTAGTAGATTTGACATGTTCTCTTGCAATATGCACCATAGGTGTGGTCCCACCCATTAGCTTTCCTCCATTCAACCTCCTCATGAAACCATCCTTCCCTTCATGAAACCAACATCCTTCCTTCATTCAACCTCCATTACCCATTCTTTTTCCTCCTTCATCCTGGGCTATAGTTGTGTTTTGTCTTTCATATGAAAGTGTGGGTGATTATACACTGGTTTTATAATGTACATTGAGTACATTGGATACTTTTTCTTCCATTTTTGTGATACTTTACTAAGAAGAATATGTTCCAGCTCCATCCATGTAAACATAAAAGAGGTAAAGTCTCCATCTTTTTTAAAGGCTGCATAATATTCCATGGTGTACATGTACCACAATTTATTAATCCATTCGTGGGTCCATGGGCACTTGGGCTTCTTCCATGAATTAGCAATTATGAATTGGGCTGCAATAAACATTCTGGTGCAAATATCTTTGTTGTAAAGTGATTTTTGGTCTCTGTATATATACCTTGTAAAGGAATTCCAGGATCGCACGCAGGTCTACTTTTAGTTCCCTAAGTGTTCTCCAAACTTCTTTCCAAAAGGAACATATTAATTTGCATTTCCACCAGCAGTGCAGAAGTGTTCCCTTTTCTCCACATCCACACCAACATCTGTAGTTTTGGGATTTTTTTATGTGGGCTACTCTTACTGGAGTTAGATGATAGGTTTTGATTTGCATTTCTCTGATGATTAAACATGATGAGCATTTTTTCATGTGTCTGTAGGCCATGTGCCTGTCTTCTTCAGAGAAGCTTCTGTTCAAGTCTCTTGCCTACAATGAAATGGGGGATCACTTGTTCTTTTCTTATTAATAAATTTGAGTTCTCTGTGGATTCTGGTTATCAAACCTTTTTCAGAAACATAACCGGCAAATGTTTTCTCCCGTTCTGAGGGCTGTCTGCTTGCTTTATTTACTGTATTCTTGGGTGTGCAGAAGTTTTTTTAAATTTGATCAGATCCCAGTAGTGTATTTTTGGTGTTGCTTCAATTGCCCAGGGGGTCTTCCTCATACAGAATTCTCCCAGGCCAATTTCTTCAAGTGTTTCCCCTGCACTCTCTCCAACTATCTTTATAGTTTTGTATCTTAAATTTAAATCTTTTATGCAGTGAGAGTCAATTTTTGTTTGATATTACTCAGAAATAAAAACAAATCAAGAAGAATCACGCTACAAGATTTTAGACTATATTATAAATCTATAGTGATTAAAACAGCATGGTACTGGCACAAAAACAGAGAGGTAGATCTATGGAACAGAATAGAGAACCAAGAGATGAACCCAGACACTTATTGTCATTTGATCTTTGATAAGCCTATCAAAAACATAAATTGGGGGAAAAGATTCCCTATTTAACAAATGGTGCTGGGTGAATTGGCTGGCAACTTGTAGAAGACTGAAACTGGACCCACACCTTTCACCAATTCATACATTTTAATTAGTTTTGACACCTGTGAAATCATCAATGTAATCAAAATAATAAGTACAGGGTGTCCATAAAGTTTGTGCATAATTTTAAAATGACTATTTATTTATTTATTTTTGAGACAGAGCCTTAAGCTCTCGCCCTGGTTAGAGTGCTGTGGCATCACAACTCATAGCAACCTCCAACTCCTGGGCTCAAGAGATTCTCTTGTCTCCACCTCCCAAATAGCTGAGACTACAGGCACCTGCCACAATGCCCAGCTACTTTTTGGTTGCAGCCATCATTGTTGTTTGGCGGGCCCAGGATGGATTCCAACCCGCCAGCTCAGGTATATGTGGCTGGCGCCTTGGCCGCTTGAGCCACGGGTGCTGAGGCGGTGCATAATTTTAACTTGCACACTATTTTAAGTTGCACATGAACTTTATGTCCACCCTATACACTTATGACCCTCAAGTTTACCTTGTTCTTCTTTGTACTTAATCCCAGTATAGTGTAACTGCCTATCTACCCACTTGTCCCTGTCCCCACTAATCTGATTTCTGTCACTGTAGATTAGATTGCATTTTGCAGAGTTTTACATGAATGATTACATAAGGTTGCTTATATAAATACATATTTGCTCTTTTTTATCTCGCTTCTTTTGGGTTAGCATACCAGTTTTGAGATTCATCTTTCTGAGTTGTCCATGTATTAATAGCTCATTCTTTCCTATTGCAGAATAGTATGCTGTCGTACACATATGCTACAAAACTACTTCTTTATGAGAATTTGGGTTTTATTTTTAACAATTATGAATAAAGCACTCGTGAATACTTACATATAAATTAATGCATTGATGCATGCTATAATACATGAATGAGTTGATGCATACTTTAATTTTTCTTGCATAAATCCTAGGGATACTACATAGAATAGCTTGGTCACATGCAGGAAATATTTTTAAACCTTTGAGAAACTGTCAAGCTGTTTCCCAAAGTGGTAGTACAAATTTACATTTGCATAGAAGTTTACGGGACTCCCATTTTTCCTACATCCTCACCATCTGCTATCTTTTTTTTTTTTTTTCTTTTTAATAATAGCCATTCTAGCAGGTGTTAGGAGATATCTCCTTTTTTTTTAAATTTCAGAATAATAGGATGTACAAATGATTAGGTTACATTGTTTACATTTTTAAGTTAGTGTCCAAGTTGCAGTTTAACCCTTCACCCAGGGGGTGTGCTATATACTCTTACACTGTGTACATTAGGTGAAAACTTATCTTTGTTATGGTGCTGGGTATATGCCTAGTAGAGGAAGTATAGGATTGAATGGCAGATCTATTTTTAGATCTCTAAGTGTTCTCCATACTTCTTTCCAAAAGGAATGTATTAATTTACATTCCCACCAGCAGTGTAGAAGTGTTCCCTTTTCTCCACATCCACGCCAACATCTCTGGTCTTGGGATTTTGTGATATAGGCTAATCTACTGGAGTTAGATGATATCTCAACATAGTTTTGATTTGCATTTCTCTGATGATTAAAGATGATGAGCATTTTTTCATATGTCTGTAGGCCGCGCGCCTGTCTTCTTCAGAGAAGTTTCTCCTCAAATCCCTTGTCCAGCCTGCGATGGGATCATTTGTTCTTTTTTTGCTTATACGTTTGAGTTCTTTGTGGATTCTGGTTATTAAACCTTTGTCGGATACATAATCTGCAAATATCTTCTCCCATTCTGAGGGGTGTTTGCTTGCTTTACTTACTGTGTTCTTGGCTGTGCAGAAACTTTTTAGTTTGATCAGGTCCCAATAGTGTATTTTTGAAGCTGCTTTGTGGAATGTAAATGTCTTAGCACAATAACTAAGAAAATGCCAGGAAGGCTATGTTAACCAGAGTGATGAAAAAGTGTCAAACGGTCTATGAAACTAGTGTATGGTGCCCCATGATCACATTAATGTACACAGCTATGATTTAATAATAATAATAATAAAAGAAAACTTATCAATCCCCCTCCCTCCTCCATCTTACTTCCACTTTAATATACTTATGTTTTTTTCTCTCCTGTGGGTGTGCACTTGTTTTTCCATTGATTTGTATTTTTGTGATTAATGATGTTGAGTATTTATTCATTATGCCTTTTGGCCATTCATATCTTTTCTTTCAAGATATGTCTACTCAGGTCCTTTGCTCATTTTTAAATAGGGTTATTTGTTTCCTTATTATTGAGTAGTTTGAGTTCCTTAAATATTTTGCATATTAGCCCCTTATCAGATGTATGATTTGCAAATATTTTCTTCCAGTCTGTGAGTTATCTCTTCATTCTGTTAATTATTTCCTTTGGAGTACAGAAGCCCTTTGGTTTAATGCAAAAAAATAAATAAATATTTACTTATTTATATTTAATGTATCTGCTTTTATTGAAGAATATTACAGGGGTACAATAGTTTTGGTTATATGATTTGCTTTTATTCAGTTTTAGTCAAAATTGTAAGTGTGCCCATCTGGTGAGAATGGCATTTATCAAAAAGCCCCCAAACAACAGATGCTGGAGCGGATGCAGAGAGAAAGGAACACTTACGCTCTGCTGGTGGGATAGCAGCTAGTACAGCCTCTATGGAAAACAGGATGGCAATCCCCCAAAGAACTAAAAGTAGACCTACCATTTGACCTAGCCATACTACTATTGGGTATTTACCCCAAGGAAAAAAATTCATGTTAAAAAAAAAAAAAAGAAAAAAATTCATGTTAAAAAAAAAAAGAAAAAAATTCATGTTAAAAAAAAAAAGAAAAAAAATTCATGTTATCAAAAAAGATAACATGCACTAGACTGTTTACTGTAGTATAATTCACAATCTCATTTGTCTATTTTTTCTTTCTGCCTATGCTTAAGGTCATGTCCAATAAATCATTGCCCAGAGCATTGACAAGCAGTTCTTCTTCTAATAGTTTTACTGTTATGTTTAAATTTTTAGCCCATTGTGAGTTGATTCATATTACATGTTGTGTGTGTGTGTGTGTGTTGAGATATAGGTTCAGTATAATTCCTCAGCAGGTGGACATCCAGTTTTCTTAACACCATTTATTGAAGAAACTGTCCTTTCCCCATTGTGTCTTCCTGGCACCTTTGTTGAAAACCAGTTTACCATAAATATCTATAACTAGTTTTGAAATCAGATAGTGCAAGTTGTCCAGCTTTGTTTTGTTTTTCAATGGGGATAAGGAATTCTTTAGGCTTTTGAATTTACATATACATTTTAGAATATGATTATCAATTTCCACATGGAAAAGAAAGTCTTCAGGGTTTTGATTAGGGTCATACTGAATTTCAAGATCACTTTAGAGATATTTGTCTCCTTAAAAACACTGATTTCCCCCCTTTATGAACATAATATAGTCTCCGTTTATTTAGTTTACTATGAAAATTTTCTTTTACTAATGCTCTGGAGTTTTCAGTGCAGAGGTTTTGGTAACATTTTGTAAAATTGATACCTGATTATTTCATATTGTGATACTATGCTAAATAGTGGTTATTTTATTTATTTATTTATTTATTTTGAATCAGGAGGTATAAGTTTCAGTTTTTGTTATTAATATTAAATCATAGCTGTGTACATTAATGCGATCATGGGGCACCATACATTGGTTTTACAAATAGTTTGACACATTTTCATCACACTGGTTAATATAGCCTTCCTGGCATTTTCTTGGGGGGGATGGGCAGAGGGAGAGTGATAGGTGGGATTACACCTGTGATGCATCTTACAAGGGTACATGTGAAACTTAGTAAATGTAAAATAGTGTTTATTTTAAAATTTCAATTTCTGATTAGTTGTTACTAGTACAGAAATATAAATTTTTTGTCAATGACCACATATTTTGCAAACCCACTTTCTTTCTTTCTCTTTTCAATCTGTGTACCTTTAATTTCTTTTTCTTTCCTTTCATTTCTTTCTTTTGTGTTTCTTACTTCACTCCTTAAAATGTCAAGAAAGGATGGATATGGGTATTTGTTTGTTACAAATCACAGGGAAGTTATTCTGTCTTTATTATTATGTTTGATATAAACTAGCATTTTTGTAGGTTTTTAAAATCCATTTTGGAAAGTTTCCTTCTGTTTGTAGTGTGCTTAGTTTTTTGTCATCAAAGCATTCTGGAATAAGCTTCAGTAGGTTGTTCTTAGAGGATTTGACTCATTCTTCCAAGATGTTGAATTTCACGGACTACTGTTTTCATAATAGCTGTTTCAATGTATTTGTTTATTAGTTTTATTGTGTGATTTCTGAATCTCATAATGAGTCATGTTCACCTGCTTCTTTGTACACCTGTTTGTTTTGGGGGTTTTTTGGTTATTTTTAATTAGATGCCAGGCATTGTGTTTTATGCATTGTCAGGTGCTGGATTTTTTTTTGTGCTCTTTTAAAGGCTTCTGAACTTTGTTCTGGTGCACAGTTAAGTTACTTGAAATCAGCATGATCTTTCTTAGACTTGGCTTTAATCTTAGTTAACAGAGACTGCTCCAACTAATATCCCCTGTTACTGAGGGAGTAGTCTTTTAAGAAGTCTATCGGATGTTCCGTATATCACAAAATTTCTTCACTTGGGCTGGTGAATACATGAACTCTTTTCCATTGCTGTATGAGCTCTGAGATCTGCTCTGTGCTGGTGGTTCTTTTCATAGATCAAATAATTTCTTTACAAGTAGGAAGACATGAGTACTCTGCCAGCTACTTCAGTGAAACATTCTGAAGATCTCCAGACTTCTTATTTGTACTCTGCCTAATGAATTCTAACTGCAGTGGCTTTCCCTAACTCTCAGCTCTGTCTCTGCTTTCCAGGAATGCTTCTGTTCTTTGTTTGTGTTTCCCCTCTCCCGCCCTTGAAACTCTTTTTGGACAATAAATTTTGGATTTCACATAGCCTATTCTGTTTAATCTCTCTTCTCCCAAGGAATACTATCTTGGTGTGTTTGTAGTGCAATACCTAAAAATTATTTTCTGCACATATATTTTGCATTATTTTATTTTGTTCAAGGTGGGAGGGTAAATCTAGTCCCCTTTCTTCTTTTTCTTTTTTTTTTTTTCTCTACCATGACTGGAAGTGAAAGTTTCTGGTTTAATTATTTTACTCTTTCTTCAAACTATGCAGTAAACTTATGTTGCAGAAAAAAGATGTGCTAAATATATCTTGGGGGTGGGAGGAGAATCATTCTACTCAGGGTACCAACTTACCAGTTTAAATTTCATAGATATATGATACATTAGAATAATAATAAGATAAAAGATACAGAGTCTAGTGAGGATTTGAAATTTGTTTTATTATTTTCAGCTAATCATATATGTCCAAAAATAAATTACTTTGAACATTCAGAGCAAGAAGGAAAGGGGGGAAAAAAATGAACTTACATTACTTTCCTTGAACTATATGCTATTGTTCTAAGATTGTTTACAGCATGATCAATACTTTGCAGTTTGGTAAGAAAAAAAAAAAAACATATATATATATATATATGCATAGACGTAATCATCTCAACTTCAATTATAGGATCATCTCAGTAGTGGAGCATGTGTCTGTACCAACCATGTGGTGTTGTATATTCCCCCCTACTGCCCCAACATGATTTCCACACACTGGGGAATGTTTTTACGTCATTTCTAAATGTACAAGAGAAGTCATAAAAACAATAAGATATGTAGAATATCGGAACCAGTAAGATATATTTTTTTCACATTTTAGTAGGCTAAGAATTGACAGAAATGTTCTAACAGTTGAACCAACTCATACATACATTCCTTTGCACTGTCAAATGATGAAACATATGTCACCGAGGAAAGGCAACTGTCTCCTCAGAAATGTCAGGGACTTTCTCATTACTCATGGTAAAGATATATATGTTATGCTTACATCAGGAGTCTGAGAATTGAAGGGGATGAGGAGAACTTCAGACAAGAAACATCTTCCCTGAGTTACTTGCTGGAGTTTTAGCACGTTGGGTGAATCACAGTCTTCTGTAAGAGCATCACTTACTTTCATTCACATTGAAGATACAGTTGGTTAATAAAGAGTGGGCGATTTGGCAATTTTAGATGCCTTTTACTCTAGCCCTTGAGAGTCACCCTGGTGCTGATTGAACAGTCCACTATGGCTCCCTAAAGACACTCAGGTGTCTTGAGTCCCTTACAGCTTCTTGCCAGAGAAAGAGAGAGCAGAAGCCTTTCAAGACTAAAGCCATACCTTGATGTTCAACCAACTCCACCCTTTCAGTGTTTAATTTTTATAAGAATTGGTGGAAGGGCTTGCTAAAATTGCAGATTTCAAGCCTCTAGCCCTGCACACCTTCTGATACAATAGGCAAAAAAACAAACCTTAGAATTGATATAGTTAATAAATGCCAAGAATGAAAATGAACAACGTGTTCTGTGTTCCAAAGATCACAATTTTGAGATAGGGTAAGATTGGCTTAGAAGGAAGTAGTCTACGAAGCAAACATCACCTTGATCCCCAAACCAGGGAAAGACCCAACAAAAAAAGAAAATTATAGACCAATATCACTACTGAATATAGATGCTAAAATACTCAATAAGATCCTAACAAACAGAATCCAACAACACATCAAAAAAATTATACACCATGACCAAGTCGGATTTATCCCAGGCTCTCAAGGCTGGTTCAATATACGTAAATCTATAAATGTAA
>CAUYPK010005584.1:0-28761 GCA_963574355.1 Loris lydekkerianus | reverse complement strand
GGCGGAGCTGCGGGCGGGGTTCACTTGTCCACCAATAGGAGATTGCCAACGGTCTATACGGGGAAAGCCTTCTATAGCGGAAGTTACTGCTGGAGGGGTTTTTCCGGAGGAAGCTCTTCATTTGTACGGTCCCCGGCACTTGTACTGGGCATGCTTCTCATCTTCTAGCTTTGAAATAACTAAGTTGACTCAAGAGCTTTGCTCCAAGAGAAAATATGGTATACCCATATGAGGAAGGTGCAAGCAGGTAGAAAGACATTTGGTAAGTCACAAGGCACTAAACCAATGCACATTCCTGTCACTTATTGGTGTCATCTTCACTTAGAGTGTGACAAGGGTGCATAGATGTCTTAATAGTTGAGATGGAGGGAGAGCTGAAGGAGTGTCCAGGACTAGGAAGTGCAGTGAAAAGATGGTAGTGGCAATCTTGAGCTGGCTTGCATGAGAACAAGTTAAGAGAGATGATCTGAATGTGAGTGAGGGCTGGAGTATTTCTGGCTATTCACTGAGAGCAGAGTGAAGGACATCTTCCAGCAGCAGGTGATAGCTGGGGCTCGCTTGAGTAAATAAAACTTTTCAAGGTTCCACAAAGAGATGAAAGAGTCATTGAGATCAAATCTGACTGGTGTCAGTCTTTATAAACTCACTTGCTTGCCACAGAAAGGTCACACTCCTTTCTTGCTGGAGTAAACTCTGCTATAGGAAATATCTAATGAAATATAACAGGCACTTGGAAGTATGGTTGAGAAATTGTGACATACCGGGGCAGGAGGGCATCTTTACCCTAGAATCAGTCCAATTTCATACTGAAATGACTCCCCCTAACTCCCATTCCCATATGGGGTTGGCAGGTCCTTCACTGGCCACTTCCACAATCATGCTTAAAGGCCAAGCAGAGATCATCACAAGTTTGTGCTTACTCTAGGAAGTACACCAACTTCTTTTTCTCAGCATTCACTAAACACCCTGTACAAGCCTTAGAACTACAGGGTATATCCTTGCCCTCCAGGAGGAGGTAGGGGAAATGCACACACTAACAAATCTAACACAACCTAATGTAGCAGCAGGGGGTGGTGTTTTTCATTTTAACTCTGCACAAAGTTAAGCCTGGGTTTCAAGTCTCATCCCCACCACTTACAAGCTGGGCAATCCCAGGTAATTTAAATACCTTCTCAAAGCCTCAGGCTCCTTACCTGTAAAGTGATGATAATTAATACCTCTGTGAGGATTCAGTAAAATAATGAATGCGAAGGAATTAACCCAGTGACTCGTAATGGTAAATATTCAACAAATCTATCTTCTTCCCTTCCTCCCCCTTTTATTACTCCTGCTCCTGCTCCTGTGCCCCCTATAGGGGGTTCTGATCACTCCTATTATTATGTCTGTCTAGTACAAGGAAGTAGAACCAAAAAGAGGAGAGAGCCCAGAGGTTGGGAAGAGAGAATTCCCAAAAGGCTCTGGGAACTAGTAATTTCAGATCTGAGAGGAGGACACAAAGGAACATAGAGAGCATCATGGGCAGAACCAGCAGTAGAAGCAAAGGTACCCCAGCTGGGAACTGCAAAGCATGTCTTGGGCCAGGAAGGAATCTAAAAGACTTGAATCAAAGCTGAGCCTCTGCTGACAGGGGTTCCTGGCAATAAACCTGCTCATGAAATCATGGGAATGAGGAGCTCTGGAAGCCAAGGGAGGAAAGTACATCAAGAAGGTACAAGGGATCATCCACACCAAATGTTGCTGGTGGGTAAGCAGCCTGGGCCCTCAGAATAACCACCAATTTAGCAGTGTGGCAGAGGCCATCGGCAACTTTGCCTTAGGTAGTTTTGATTGAGGTCACTTTTAAATTTAACCTAATCCAGAATAAGTATATAAATTTTTCACCATGACAATCATCACTCCATCCAGGTATACTGACCTTAGAGGAATATTCCTTTGATTCCACTTTGAAGTGCAATGGACTAGCTAAAAGCCTCACTAAGGCATGAATCAACTCATAGGTGGAAAACACCTCCTTTCCCTTCTGACAATTCAGAAAATTTTCTTTCAAAAGACCAATTCACTTATTTTCTTTGATCATTCATTCATTCATCCATTCATTCATTCATCTATCTACTCATCTTCCATCCAACCAGCCCCTTGTTTTCTGTTCACTGAATCATCCAGTACATTTGTACCGTTATCTCCTGAGTAGGCAGTATAACCTCCTCAAATTCCTGCTATGATATGTGCAGGCATGCAAACCTTGTTTGAAAAAAGTCAGGAGGCACAATTTCTAAAGTCCAATGCCATATGAAATAAATGTATCCTCAAAAAGTAACCTGTGAATTGATTTTTCATAAACTGGATCACATTCAAGTGACCCAGGAAATCTCACTACAGGAATCCTATGACAGATCCTCCTCCAAAGTAGAAAATCCTTGCATTGTGAAACATTATCAGTCTTACCTTTACTTATTGATAAATCTAAATATTGTGTCCAATTCTCTTTGCTTATTCTAGCACAGTTAGCCAGATGGTTGGCTATGCGATGCATGTGATTAAAACCAGCCCAGGAAAAATAATTTCCACAAGAAAAACATCATTTAGAACGGGGTTTCGACATTTATGTCATGTATTTTTGAATTGGCTGGCAACACTGGTATGCCAGTATCTTAGGGCAAACCAATGAAGGAAATGAATATGGTTCTTGGCAGTTTTATGAATCTGGAAGCCAAAGGCTGGGGGATGCAATTTATTCCTGGTGGTGCCCCCAGCAGCATGAGTGATTCTAAATCATGACTTCTGAATCTCAGCAGCGGCCTGGGTGCAGGTAAGACTGAACATTTGAGTTTGTGAACATGATCTCCCTTCTTCCTTCCCTCCCTCTGCTTCTGAGGACAGCAATGTTTGTGCTGCTAATTATACCTCTGGTGTGGAAAGTTTAACACCAAAGAATGAGACCAGCCAAGAGAAGGACCAGTTAAGGGATTCTGAGACATTGAGGAGATTTCTAAAATATTTATGTGGGCTCAGATGTTAGGCCATCATATAAATAAAATATAAATATACCCCAAAGATAAATGCTGTACTTTGTGTATTTAGACTCCTTACTGCTGAGATACAGTAGAATGAAATCAGAATTTCCATTTGGGAGTATTTAGGGAAGAAAACTGTGTTTTGCTGTGTTTCCACAGATGCCCACAGAAAAATCATGAGAAGGACAAGGTGATGATTTTCGCCCCAGGAGTCTTTAGAGAATTTATTAATGTCATAAAATAGTGTTACCACTTGGATAATTATAGCACATGTCAAGTTTGTTTTAAAATGTATTTATGTGTCAAAATATCATACTCCAGCTTTCCTGCCCGGTGGAAATAGAGAGCAATCTGGCTGGGGTTGGGGGCTTGAGGTCTTTAATATTTAAGATATATCACAAGTGACCCTCCCTGGCTTATAAGAGACTTAAAACCCTAATAGCAACCTGTGGCTAGTTACCATCATTGTTTCATAAATAAGTGTGAAGCAAGTGGAGGCTAGATAATCCAGCCCAGATCACAGAATAATAAGCAGAGAGCTGCCAGGTAACTGTGTCTTCCTTCCTAATACCTAAATGGTAAGCTAATTACTGGGGATAAAGTCATGCTGTGTTTTAAAGGCAGCCACATTCATTACAGTCCTGAAACTTCAGCCCGACTTGGAATATTGCTTCTTCTGGGAACCACTTAGATCGGTTTATACTTTAGAGGTTGAGCTAGCTCTACTTTGTATAGACACAAATTTGAAAGTCAATCTGAAAGAGCAAAACTGCAGGATTTAGAAATGTGAAAATCTATAGTTGCTTGTCTAGGTCTTGAACCTGGTGATGGAAGCTTAGTCTACAGACTCTTGTGGCCATCAGCTCAATGTTAGTCTTGCTTCACTTCACTTGAGCTCATTTGGTAGTGAAGATTGAGGTAAGGAATGGAGGTCTGTTTTAAGTAAGAGCAGAGTGAAGCTGGGTTTTCAGCTTTATTTGAAATCCAAGCTAAGTTTATTAACAATAATTAGGCCTTTGGAATTGTGAAATTACAATCGACACAGGCCTTGTGCCAACTTAAGCAAGTGCATTTTCCCCAGTTACAAAGAGGCGCTAACCAATAAAAGGAGCAGGACAGCTCTTCAAGGAAAGGCTCCGCCTGTTCTAGTCGCACTTGGCCTCCTTTCTGTGTCTTGAATGCGCTCAGTTCTTTCCCACTTGGGGCCTTTCCTCCAGCTGTTCCCTCTGTCTAGAGCATTCTTCCCCTAGAACTTAAAAATGGCTTTTCCTTGTTAGGTAAATCTGGGCTTAAACATCACAGCTTCAAAGAAACCTTTACTGTCCAAGTCAGCCAGTTACTTTTATAAATCATGTTGTGATTAGAAGTATTTGTTGGTTATTCTCATCATCTCCCCTTTCCTAGACTCAGATCTGTAAGATCAGTACCATTCTTTACTGTATCTCTATAACCTATTTTAGTGCCCACACATGATAGGCATTTCATAAATATTTATTGAATTAAAGGAAGACCTTGAAGCTATCCTCTTTGATTGCCTGACATATTAATTAACAAGCTATTATTATGTAACCAACTACCCCAAAACTCAGTGACCTAAAACAATAATCATTTATCATTGTTCATGCAATCTGTAGGTTGGCTGAAAGTTGGCTTGGCTGATAGCTGTGCTCATCATGTGTGGGCTAGCTCATGCATCTGCAGATGTGTAAGCTAGGGATTTAGACTGGGCTCACTGACATGGCTTTCAGTCTATTCCGTAAGTCTCTCATCCTCCTTGGAGCAGCAGTCGCCTCACTTTCTCAAAGTGAAAGCAGATACAAAAAAGAACAAACAAGACCATATGAGGCCTCTTAAAAGACTAAGCTCAGAACTGGCCCAGTGACACCTCTGCACATATACAGTTGGCTAAAGCAAATCATATACCCAAGCCCATAGTCAAGGGACAGGGAATACAGTCTGGCCAGGATGAGGCTGTGCCAAGGGTATAGAGCAGTGGTTCTCAACATTCCTAATGTTGTGACCCTTTAATACAGTACCTCATGTTGTGGTGACCCTCAACCATAAAATTATTTTCCTTGCTACTTCATAGCTATCATTTTGCATTGTGAATCGTAATGTAAATATCTTATATGCAGGCTGGTCTTAGGTGACCCCAAAGGGGTCATGACCCACAGGTTGAGAACCGCTGGTTTAGATGAAAGAAGCCTTGTAGAGTCAGGGCCAATATGGCAATCTACCACACCCACAAATACAAAAGAGCACAAAGGGATAATCCCCCAAAGGTCCCCAGTGTGAGCGTACTTGGTAGAATGCCAAATTCACTGGTGTCAGTTTCATTGTGTGACATCTGTCTCTTTCTTTTTTGTTTATTCTTCATTGACTATATGTGCTTTGCTAGTTTTCTTTTTTTCTTTATTCTAATATCTTCACATTTTTACATCTTCCCTTAAATAAAAGGGTATTTATATTAATGGTATTTATGATATGGTTTTAAATTCCTGTTACAAAATTTAAGAGATGAGTAAAACAGTTACACTAAATTCAGCTGCTTTTTATTTAATGTAGTCTTACAGTGACTTTTCTATAGGTTATTTATACTCTATAAAACTACCTCTTCATCTGGCACAGGTACATGCATCTTAAATAAAATGCTTTTCTTCTTCCATACATTGTTGATGAGAACATAAATTGTAAGCCTTCTCTGGTAGGCAATTTAGTAATATATGCCAAAATTTCAAGAACATGTGCCATTGAATCCAAGAAGCTCCCATTTCAGAAACCTACTCAAGTTCAAAGCTGTTCACTGAAGCACTGTTGTACTGAAAAAAAAAAAAAAAAAAAAATCTCTAAGGATCCTTAGATACTTGTTAATAGTGTTCTAGTTAGAATATGGTATGTATACATGGTAAGAGATCATGTAGTTATTTGAAAGAATGAGATAGCTTCTTTATATAATAATGTGGAAAGATCTCCAAGGCATATCATTATCTGATGAATTCAAGGTATAAAACATTGTAGAGTGTGCATCATGGGTGTTTAAAATTGACATAAATATGTGTATATGGCCATATATATGGAAAATTTATGGAAGAATACATAAAAATTGTTTTCAATGGTTATCTTTAATGACTGGGTCTGGGTTGAAAGAGAGACAAACTTATTTTCTTTGAATATATTTTGGTTATTTAAAATTTTAATGTGCCATTTTCCTCTAGAAGAAGAATGGCAAATTATAGCCCGTGGGCCAAATGTAGTCTCCTACTTATTTTTGGAAATAAACTTTTATCAAAGCTCATACATTACCACACATTTAAGTATTGTCCATGGCTGCCTTCATACTATGATGGCAGAGTTGAATAGTTGTGGCAGACACTAGCAATGGATAAAATATTTGATATTTGGTCCTTTACAAAAAATAAATAAATAAATAAATAAATAAATAAATAAATAAATAAAAAATATAAGAAAAGTTCAGCTCTAGAGATCTGAAAAGTAGAATCTAGCAAGAGCAGGAGGAAGGGTTCAAAATAGAGGGATGAACAGAATGACCTGTTTGGGAGAAAATCTGTTCAGTGCAGCAAACAATCAACATTTATTGAGTAACTACCAGGTGTTGAGGGAGTAGCTATTGAACATGTGAGGAGAAATACAGCAAGATGAATAAAATGTTCCCTCTGCCCTTGAGGAGCTCATGATTTGATAGGGAAGAAAGACACATTCAGGATTCCCTAGAATCTGGAGACAGGGTAAATATATATCACGCCATTGAGGTCTTCTTTAATCCATACAAACAAAGGCCTCTAGACTCTGCAGACACTCTGTCAATCACCTCCAAGTAAGATTTAGAGTGTAGGCACACAAGAAAGGCTGTAGGAACATAAGGGAGCAACAGATTAATCCAGCACACATGCTCTCTTTAGGCGGACATCCTTGGTGGGGAAGCACTATCTGAACTGGCCCATGAGAATTATGATTTCTGACAAGGGATCATAGCATGACTCAAGGACTTAGTTGCTACTTTGAACACACCACCTACAATGAATGGCACATGACTTACATCCCTTCTTCTGAGCCTCTTGTTTGTAGACCTCAACATTTGGGAGAATAGACAGCTGATATTGGACCAATGCCTACCCATCTTTCATTCTGAGAATCCAGGGCTGAACATCTTGAGCTGCTTCCTCATATTCTACCCCTGTAGATAGAAAACCCAGTATCCATTCTACATCCTGCCTACCTTGATCAAGGCTCTAGGTTGAAACCACTCCAGAATAATGTGAGCAAAATGGTAAATACTGCCTAAGAAAACAGGGTACCCAGGAATGAAAGAGCTGAGTGGTCAGCTAGGTCTCATGAAGGTTTCAACTGAAGGTTTGGGAAGACTTCTGTGTCTCTAAAGACCACATGCACCCTTATGTCTGTTTCTTTTCTTCATCTTCTCAGTCTTGACACACTGGCTTCCTTTGCTATCCTCTCAATCTTGAGTCGTTCACTTGTTCCTCTTGCATACAGCTAGGTCAAGCTGTCTGTTGCTCCAATGCCAAACAGGATTTAAAAAAAAATATGTATAAATAAAAGTCATCTAATTAGCTCAGGTTGGGCCAATCAGCTGTGGTGCAGGAGAGGGATCACGTAGCATGAACTTGGCTTCCAAGGACCTAAGCCAAGTGGGTGTTTGTATACACTATTACTCTACTTCAGCTTGTAGTTAGATAGGGATAGAATTCAAGTGCTTGACTTTTCAAACCTTGCCATTCTTTAGAAGGTTAGATTGATAGTCATTAGCCTGCATGACTGTGTGCTTGAATTTCATCTATTTACATACACTCATTAGCATGGACTTAGCGAAGTGAGAGTTCATTGGAACAATCTGACCCTTGCCCTTATACAAGTCACATGACAATAAAAGAGGATGACTTCTTCCTCTCTTAAAAAAAGTCATAAATACAATTTTAAAAACAATCTTTTACAACATCATTATTATACTTGATTTGGAAAACTGTAAATTCAATAGCAATTACTGTGTACCTTCCAGACCTCATGTAGACACCTGTGATCTGAACTTGAAGTTCTGAAATACTTCTCCCTAGAATAGGATTTTAGATACTTAAACTGTTTCTTTTCAGGTTTGGGTCAGTAGAGAAGGTTGGCATGTTTTTTCTTTCTTTTTTTTTTTTTTGGCAGTTTTTGGCTGGGGCTGGGTTTGAACCCGCCACCTCTGGCATATGGGGCCAGTGCCCTACTCCTTTGAGCCACAAGTGCTGCCCCGACATTTGTAATTAATCATATGCATGAGGGCCTAATTCATCTTCTTGATAGTGAACTCCCTGGAGTCAAGAGTCAATCCATAGAGCACTGCATCCTGAATATATTATATAAACACTCAGTTGATCAAATGTTAAATTAACTAGTCCCTTTAAAAGCTGGGTTTGCAATTTATGGCTATGTTCTTAGTGGAGATGGGTTTCCCTTTAAGAGAACTGACTTATAGAACTGATTTTTTTCGACCAATGCTGTCCAAATATGATGAAAACCACTATGTAAGATTTTAAATATTCTAGTAGCTAAATGCTGTCCAAATATGATGAAAACCACTATGTAAGATTTTAAATATTCTAGTAGCTATGCTAAAAAAGTGAAAAGAAACAAGGAAAATTTATTTCACTAATATATTTTACTAATTCTAGTATATTAGAATATCATTATTCAACATGTAATCAACATGAAAATTATTAATGAGGTATTCTGAAAACTTTCCGGCATGTATTTTATTCTAAAACATCTCAATTGGGACAAGCTGCATTTCAAGCACTCAAGAGGCACCTGTGGCTGGTGGGTTCCATCTTGAACCTATAAATTTAGCAGCTGATTGCATTTAAAACATTATTGCAAGATCCTTCTAAATCAAAAGTGCTCTTTCAGAGCATTTACAAATAACAATTCAAGTTAAAACTATGAGATTTATAAGCCTTTTAGGAGTAAATCTGCTTTATAGAGACAGGCATATGTAAAGTGGAGTAATTATAGGATACAGGTAAAAGGTCATGGGCAGCGTTCATTACAGCTGACCAAGTCACTGGTAAAGGAACACAATTTTAAATACAGTTCAGTAAGTATGCAGTGAACACCTTGCTGATGGCAAAATAGTGTGTTTAAGAACAAAGGCAGAGAAGTAAAGGGAGACCTCAAAATCCTGGTAGCAGGATTTGCGAAGGGTCTGGAACAAGGTCCTCCGGGTTCTCATAAAAGGTGGCTTCTTTGCTGCACTTCACTCCAAGTCAGAAGTGAGTAACTTCAAGGGCTGTTGACACTGGTGGGGTTTTCACAGAGGGGCCATTTAGGTGATTTGACACAGGTGTTGCATAAATCTTGTTGCTTTGAGAAATGTCGCTGGGCCTGGGTCAGACCACCTGCATAGCTGGGCAGAGCTGGTGCAGCTGATGATGAAAGGCTGTGAGTGAAATCATTGGCTGCCTCTGGCTCTCAGCCTGCAGTGGACTTGTCCCTGCAGCGCAGCATCACTGGAAGACCTTGGACTTGAAGTCAAAGAGAGAGTAAGGTCCTTGTTCCTACCCTGACATTCTTTGGCTGTGAGCCCATTTATAAGCCATTGAACCTTTCTCTGCTTTTAGGTGCCATTTCTCTAAAGTGGGAGAAACGGGTTACATCATCTTCAGGGCCTTTGCCACTTCCCACTTTTCTGTGGTTACGAGTGAATTGTGTTAATGCTCTGGCATCTGTGCCTACGTGCTGAATATGCGGAGCGTCCAGGTAGTATCTTGTGATACGAATAAAAGATCAATTAAATAAAAGGCAAAGTACAATCTCAGTTTAGGTAATGATGTAGATTCAGGAGTGCTCAGAGAAATTAAAATTCTTTTTTTGTTCTTTTAACTAATGTATTACCAGTATGTGAATACATTCTGATTTCAAGCCACGTATAAATGTATACAGGAAAACACAGAAATTTCCTTCAACTTTTCTACTTCAGCTCCACTTCCCAGAAGTAGCCACCGTCATTGGTTTGGAGAACATTTTTTGAATCTCCTTTCTATGTATTTATACTATGTAGTGAATGATCTATGCATCATGTATGTGTCTTATTTTTAGTATAACGGATGTCATAATGTATGTGCAATTCTGTAACTTGGTTTTATCTACCAATAATGTGTCTTGTAGAGCTTTTATTCAGTTTATATGGGTCTACTTTATTCTTTTAAACAGGGTCTATAGAATGAATGTAGCATAATTTATTCAAATATTTTCTTAAATGAAGAGAATATAGGTTGATTCCAATTTTTCATTATTCTAAATGAGGCTATGAAGGCCCCTGGGATCCCATTTTTATGCACCTGTACAGTGTTTCCAAAAGACTTGTCCATTTTCAATTTTGATGAATACCGCTAAATCACCTTCTAAAAAAGGTGTATTTATGTCTTCACCAATGGTATATGCAAAGGCCTATTTATCTACATAATAAATAATAAATATTATCAATATTTAAAACATTTTTGCTATTCTTATTGATTTAATTTATAATTTCCCCAACTTCTGGAGAGTTTGAGATCTCTTCAAATATTTATTGGATTTTTGTATATTTTTCTATGAAATCTCTATTTATATACTCTTCATATTTTTTGACTAGGCCATTTGTTTGTTATTGATTCACAGGAACACTACACATACTGTGGATAGTAATGCTGTCTTTTGATATCTTAGTATAAATTTTTCTTAGTTTATATATTTTCTTTAATTTTATGGCATAGTTTGTCATACAGAAATCTTTAATCTTTATGCATATTTATATATTTAATTTTGGGGGTTTGCATCTTCATGCATATTTATATATTTAATTTTTCCAGGATTTTTTCCAATTTTTAATTCTATAATACTAGAAGGTGAACATACAGGTATTGATGTGTATATTACACTAGTATCAAAATAGTTTCAATGAGAATTGTCCAAATATGCAGTATTACTGATGTTCTCTTAAGATGGCCAATCAGTGAAAGTCTTCCATGGGACATACCTGATGATTTTGCTACTTTGGCATAGAACAAGCCCATGCAGAGGATGAATCCACCTGTCAGTGATTAAAAGAGGTCCTCCTTGTCCATTCCTCAGCAGTGATGGCAGCTGCTTTTGTACCTGCTCCCGGTCTCCCAAACTTTTGTTTTCATAGCTATAGCACACTAACTTTCATCTTCCCAAAGACTGTTTTTCTCCCTTCCTTTCCTCCATCCATCTTTCCTACCTTTCTCCTCTCTTCTCCTCTCCTCTCCTCTCCTCTCCTCTTCTCTCCTTCTTGCTCTCTCTTTTTCCCTTCCCTTGCCTTCTCTGTCCTTCCTATATCTCTCTCATATACACATTTGTTGAGAATCCTCAGTGTGTTAAGGGATGTCCCAGGTGCTTTGGGGATACAACAATGAACAAAGCAGACAAGCTCACACTCATAGACACACACACATCACAGGGGTGGTGAAGAGCAAGGATTTTGGCATCTGAGAGATCTGGGTTTAGATTCTTGGTCTTCCTCTTGCCTGTGTGATCTTGGTCAAGCTGCCATCTCTTCCTGAGTCTGGGTTTATCTTCTGAAGGAGGAGGAGATTAATTTCACCTACCACATAACATTGCTGCAAAGATTGAATGGAAATGTGTCAGAAAAATTTAACTCCATGCTAGAAATTTAGCAAATACAATTAGTAAGTGGCCAACACTATTCATATTATCTCACTTTATTCCCATAAGCAATCTACAGGTGGTGGCTGACGAAAAAGTATCAATCCTTATGGTACAAATGAAGAAACTAAGGCTTGGTACAATCACTGTCATGCAGACACAGTCTTTCAAGTCCTGGGGAGAGTGCTGTGACTGCATTTTTCTGTGTCTTCCAGACCAACCTTGGAATTTTGCTCTATCTATGCATCACCTGCATTTGCATTTACTTAATACTCTTTTTATGTTAATTCATCTTTAAACTTTGATTTAATATGCATAAACAGCCATAATATTTGACAACGTGAGTTTGAAATATTGGTTATGGTTTCTCTCACACCCATGAAAGTAGTACTCAACTGAGAACATTTTAGAACAAGTATCTGAGTCCCAAGAATCATCTCATGCAACAATGGCAGTATCTTCCCCAGACATGGGGAAAGACATCTCTGAACCAGGCAGCCCTTGTATTATGTAATAATGTCCTATGATCCACACCTAAACCAAAATGTGATGGCTGATGCAGGATTTCTTTCAGCTCCTGAAGACATAGTGTTTCAGTTCCCTAGCTTCAGCTCATTCATCCCACCCCTGGGTTTGTGAAATGCCAGGACAACCCCAGTTACCCAGTAGTCCCCTACATCAATAAATACAATGAAGCTAGTCTAATTTAAATTAAATTAATGCATTGTGGGTTACACATAAATACATCAAACAGATATGGAAGATAGGAAAGTCATGTGTAGGCTCAAAGAATAGGTTTGATGCTAAAAAACTATGGGAATGTTGGATTTGTTGGCTGGAATGTTGCTGGACAGGCCACACTGTAAACATTTTGTTCAGTTCTGGATCACACAGTCATAAGGACACTGCTCACCTTAGGGATGGGAGGGGAGTAGTGAATTTGGGCAAAGAAGTAAGAAGAAGAAAAGTTGTGTCCTATATGGAATGTCTTGAGGGGATATAGTGAGAGGTCTGAGAGTAGACTCACAGCTCTGGAATGTTGCAGGTGGCTGCATAACACCAATGACTCAATTCAACTCTTAGAGAGGTTTCTCAGAAGCAGAGCTCCTTCTCCGCTGTCTGTCCACTCTGGACCTCCTTCTATCACTGCATTTTCCATACTCCATTGTGTCTCCCACATTTGTTTACTCAACTTTTTCCAACAAATATTTATTGGGGACCCTGTATGTGCTATACCCTGTATTATGTTCCAGAAATACAGAAGTAAACAAAAAAATAGGCATGTTCCCTGTAGACCCCAGAAAGCATGGTTTAGTAGGCCTTGTAGGATGCCCCATCCTAGAAGGTCACTATTATATACTCTAATGTATGGTATGTAATATCCCATAATATATAATAGCCTATATATTGTATATTCATGTGTGGTTTAACATGTCAAAAATCCCTATCTCAAGATCTTGAATTATATTATTTTCATAATAACCCAAAGAAATAAGTACTAGTATTAATCCCATTTTGCAGATGAGGAAACTGAAGTTCAGGGGAATTAATCTACTTACTACTGATCACACAGCTAGCAAGTGAGGGAGCTTGTATTCAAACCTACCTCCAAGCAGTTGTTTAGTGGATGGATTGTTAAAATTAAAAAAAAAAATTGCTGTAGAATGCAAGTGCCTAAGTAGTGTGAGTGCCTATCATGTAAGACATGGGCCCTTCCCTTTCCTTCAAGCAGAGGCTGGATAAGATGTTTTAAAGACATGATAGAATTGTAAGTAAATGGCTAAAAGAATTCTAAGATTCCTCCATTTTTCAATGTCTCAAATCCAGGGTTCATCTACTTCTGCTCTCTTAGTGCTGCCTGGGGTTATTTAGACCAGCTCTGAGACGGAAGTTTGCCCTCAGGCCTAGGTTATGGCCTGCGCTGCCTACCTGGCCTGAGAGGCATTCCCTTCCAGTCTCTGGGAGAAGTGACAGGTGCTGGAGGAAAGAAAAGGAATCTTGAATCCAAGAGAACTTGAAAGGGTGGGATTGAATTTTTCTCCCACTTCTCCCAGTCTCTTTCTGCCTCCACTCCAATGAGCCTTTGAGGGACAGACAGACTTTCTCCTGCCTTTACATACCCAACTGGACTGAGTAAAAAGGCTTTGTAAACCTGGGTGTGGATGCACTGCAGATAGTTAGGAGAGAAACTTTTAATTTCCCCCCTAACTTTCCCCCTGGAAGCATGACAGGGCTTGTAAGAATCCTTGCTGAGGTAATGACATAGAGCATAATTAAAGAATAATTAAAACACTGCAGATCATTTTTTCACCTCTGCCTGTTAATTCCCCTGAGCCTAGTCAGGGCCCTGCCCTGCTGCTTGCTGGAGTGTGCAGTCAGGGAGGCGGGAGGTCTGCAGGGCGCGCAAGGCTTGTTCTGTCGCCAGCTCAGCTGCCTTCACTAGCACTGGCAGGCCCTCCAGGTGGCCCGGGAGGCAGCAGGCCTCAGGGAAAGACAGCGCATCTCCGCTGGGCCTGCCTCTTTAAATGAACCTATCATTTTATTCAGATTCATTCACTTCTCCATCCACTTATATAAAATCTAGTTGCTGTACCAAATAGGGACAGACAGAAAGTCCATCAAATACTTGTTTTAAAACAACAAGAACAGCTGGTTTTTCCACAGAGAAGATTTTTATGCCTTCAAACTTGATCCTTGTCACAAATCTGACTTGAGTCTTTCATTTTGTCCATTTCCTGAGGATCAGTGTTTTTTGCTGTTTGTGCTTCCTAATTCTTTTTTATTTTATTTTATTTTATTTTATTTTATTTTATTTTATTTTATTTTATTTTATTTTATTTTATTTTATTTTTTGAGGCAGAGCCTCAAGCTGTCACCCTAGGTAGAGTGCTTTGGCATCACAGCTCACAGCAACCTCCAACTCATGGGCACAATCGATTCTCCTACTTTGGCCTACCAAGTAGCTGGGACTACAGGCACTCACCACAACACCTGGCTATTTTTTGGTTGCAGCCATTATTGTTGTTTGGCGGTCCAAGGCTGGATTCAAACCTGCCAGCTCAGGTGTATGTGGTTGGCACCTTAGCCACTTGAGCCACAGGCGCCGAGCCATGCTTCCTCATTCTTAATGAAGGAGCTATCTTTCTGAATATGTACATTAAAGCAAAACAAAAGCCCAGAGTGTGGACTAGAGTTGTTACTGTGCACCTTAGGGAAAATTAGAAAAATGCATCCCTGCCTCTAGTTTCAGGAAGCTATATGCCAAGATCCATGGCTTGGGGGCCAGAGAGTGGGACTTCAGCCCCCAGACCCATTTAGTGAGTGACCTTGTTCCAGTGCAGCTAGCCATGAACCCAGGGCTTAAATATTCAAAAGCCGCAACAACTTGTGCCCAATAGAATGGAGGGCCCATATTCTTCGTGGAGAACAAGACTGGGTTCCCATGGTGGTGAGGACGTGCAGATTCCTAAAACCATAATTCAGTAATTCAGTGTAATGGTTTTCAAACTGGCCTTCTATATTGCAAAGAGGAATCCCCAAGGCAAATATAAGGATGCCATGGGAAGTCAAGAACATCTCTCTTTAATCCCGGGCAGCTTAACCTTTATATCCAGCACAGCATTGAACTCTGGCATAAAATTGAGTTAAAAAAGTGGTTGGCAGCAGTGGGATCCTGAGGCTAGACAAACAGATTGAAGGTAATTAGTCTGTGCTTTGGATCAAATTTTCAAGTCAGTGGGAAACTTGTGCATGTGAATTATTTGTGTTTGGGGAAGATGTGTCTGCCCTTATTGTTTATGCTGAATCAGTTGCAGAGCAGGAGAATGTTTACTATTGTACTGGTCATGATAGTTAATCTTAGGTTTCCAGGTATTTCTAGGTGTTTCCAGATGGAGATGGAGGGAAGAGTTTCTAGATGCCCCAGTGTTTTATGCATCTCAAGGTGGTTTGGAGGTTTAGGTTTTATACAGCAGCTGGTCCCTCATCTGGCGTCCATCCGGTGGGCCTCATTTTGAGCAAAGACGAGTCACACCAACACTTCCCAGACTCTGAGTCAGGGACAGACTCTCTTGTTACTGCCCATGTGAGATGTGCTGTCCATTCCATCCAGCACAAGTTAATCAGTGTTAACTATCCCAATGGCTGGGATATTTGCCTGTGTTCAGATGGCAAGTGTCTCAGAACAAATGGATTGCTCAAGGCAGTCCAAAGTAAAGGAAGGATCCTGGGTCACTCTTCCTGGGCTGATGAAACTTCCCATGGAGCCAGAAGGGCAACTCAATTGGGCTCTGTTTTCATAGACAATTGAATTGCACTTCTAATTTTGAGTGCCCAATCCAATTGCCTATGACATGTGACTGTCTCAAAAGGAGACCAAAGTTTTGGTAGGGTGTCCTCCTGGCCTCTGCTTCCCTACTCAGCCTCAAGACATTAATCTTGGCCTTAATTGTTTAGCCCACAAATAGTCTCCTTGGGAAAAGCCTGCTGAGAGTCTGGAAGATGGAGGCTGGTATGTAGTGCAGGCCATATACTGCTGCACAGATTGGCCTTGAAGTTTAACTCAGGTGTATCCAGTGCTATCTCATTTGCAGCTGGCAAAACTCACAGTAAGGTCACACTGTATTTAATGGCTGCTGGGGTTTCTCTGAGATCTTTAGACTTCCTCTCTTATGAAATATTGATTTATGAAGAAGCGTATTTTGCATAGCTTGAGGCTATTATGTGGGGGCGAGGGGGACATAAAGAAGAAAGAGAAAGAAGGAAACAGGGAGGGAATTAATCAGTGGTCTTGACTTTGAAACCCCTAAGTATATGATTCTTCCTTCTTACTGTAAATTATAACAGTAAAATAATATCACACTTATGATTTTTGAGTATTTACTATGACACTAGTTTGTGAGATGCTTTAAAAATATTTTCTTTGTTAATCTACTTATTCATTCAAAATGTTTTGAGTCTATTGCCTCCTGAACACTGAGCTTGGAACTGGAGCTTAATAGTGTACAAAAATACCCACAGTTTCACCTTCATGGAGGTAACATACCTGGGAGGGAAAATGATAATCAAGTAATTCCTCAATTACAATTACGAGTAAAATTGTAAATAAGAAAGGCACTATAATGAGAGCGGGCAATGATAGACTCAAGAGGGGATTTAACCCAATCAGGAGGGTCATAGAAAGCTTCCCCAGAGAGTGTAATTGAGCTAGCTTCCAGATGATGGTTTGGGCATTAACCAGCCAAGATGATACACAAAACACTTAGTGGTTTGTGGGCACTAAACTTAGTAAGCAACAGCTGGGTAGATAGATACCTGTATTGAAATAGGCAAGGTGTAGAACCTGCTGAGTATCTGGGGATTCAGCGGAGGGAGCATCTTCTTCCAGCTGGAAGGACTAGGGAAATTTCCCTGTAGAAAGAGGTCTTGCAAGGGGCCTTGACTGCAAGCAGAGAGAGGCTGTGCCCAAGTGTAGAGCTTAGGTCTGACCTGGTGCTGGGCACTAAAGTGGGGTGGTGGGTCAGAAGGTCTGTGGAAAGACTTCAGGGGGCTATGAAAATGCTGATTTTCTGAGTAGAGCAGGTGTCGTCGCCCTTCATCAGTAGCAAGGGTACCAGGGAAGTCTCTGCTTATTTGGCAATCTTGGCACGTGTCACCTGAAGGCATCTGTCTGTTTCTGTTCCCATCCCAAATGTCACTGTGCTCAAGGTGGACTTACCTTCTGGCAGAGAGCACTATGCAGGGAGCAGGGGCCAGATTCCTTTTGACTTCAGCCTAGAACACTGTCACTATTAATTTAATTAGCATTGGTATAATCATAACTTTATCATTTCCAAGGCTAATTTACTTTAACTTCATGCATGTTGATTTGACGATCAAAGGATTTGTTGACGCTTTTGTTTCCACTCAAAACATGATGTATTTATCATCCATTTAAAACTATTATTCCCAGCCCTCTCCAGCAAGACTTCCTTGGAGAGTGAAGAAACATGTCAGATAGAGATGGTTCACCTCATTTAAAAGTTTCCTGATATGTTTTTGTTGTTTTCTTTTATGGATAAGCCATCAAAGAGAACCTGTTTTCACAGGGACAGTGGTAAAACTGGATGAGTTTGCTGTGAGCCTGTCTATCTCATTCAGGTTTGAAATGCCTTTCAGAACAGATTCCAGATCATAAGGCTTTAGTCTCCTAATATAGTGAGAAACCTGGAAGCAGGATATTATTAACAGTATAATCTTCAGAATTAAGCAGCCCAAGTTCAAATATCTGTTTCTTACAGTTGTGACCGTGGGCAGGTCACATAATCTCAGTGAATTTCTACTTTTTTTATCCATCATTTTCTTCACCTATGGAATGGAGACACTCATAATACCTTACATATTTGATTGCCATTTACTTATTCAATTGCTCTGCTTTGAGTGCTCCAGGGAAATAAATGAAATAGAGATAAATAAATATTCAGTCAACATTTACTCAGCATTTATTAGTGACTACTCTCTTTCTATTCAGTTTTACATATCATTACTTTGCAGTAAATAGCACCACATATGGAGCCAGATGCAAGAGATACTAGAAATAAGTAGGACATATACCCTGCTCTCTCTCTGGGCCTAGTGGAACCAATACATACATACACACAGTGAGCTGAGTGCAGTGATTGAGATCAAGATATGCACTGCATCCTAAAGGAGCTCAAGGAAGCTGTAACACGGGGGGGGGGGGGTAACCCAAGGAGGGTCTCAAAGAAGAGGCTGCATTTACATTAGGCCTCAGAGGACACATAGGGAATAGGCATTGCAAGCTGAGAAGAATGCCAGTGCAACCTCTAGCCTATCATTGGTGTGCTTCTGGAAAAGACAGTGGTCCAAAACTTTGGCCCATCCAGATACCCAGCAACCATCAAAAGGCAAATTGCACCAAATCTGTCTCTTGCTAGAGTTTATTATTGGCATTGATTTGAGATTCCTCATGACAACATATCTCACGTTCAATTCCTAAAGTCCTTGTACTTATTGATTTCCCATCTATCCAGAAGGCAAGTGTACTCACGGAGGTTTACAGTGACCAATAGTGACAGTCTGGGGAAGCTTCCCATAGGAGCTGGCCATTTACAAAATGTCTCCTGTCTGTTTGTTCACAAGAGACAGTCATTTTGCCTCATCTTGGACTAGTCTCTGAGGGCCTTGGGATGAGAACATGAGCATTTCATATTTGCTAAAATAAAATCTTTGATCCTCTTAGTGGTTTTAAAAATTATCTTTTTCTTGGTAATCTGTGATTATTTATTGGAAGGGTTAGTCACATCACAGAATTCCAACCTTGTCCAGGGACTGAGATTTCCCTAAGTTCGTAAAGTCTAAGTGCACTACAGGTGTTTCCTCATCCAACTTTTGTATGCCCAGGGATGTCCTTTAGCCTGTGTGGTCAGCCTCTGGTAATGCCTAAGATCAAGAGGGTGCAAAAATATTCAAAAGAATGACAATATATTGTTAGTGTAACAGGAGAACATATACTTTCATAAAATGCTGATGGAAATAACATTGGTACGACCCCAGTGGAAATTATTTAGCTGTATGTATAGAATCCCTTAATTTGGAATTCCAGGTGACAAGATGATACCACTTCTAGGAATGTCTCTTTAAAAAATCTTTGGCTTAAAGATTTTAACTTTGAGCTAAGTTATATTAAAATTAACTTATCTTAATTTCAACTGAAATCTTTATTTGAAAAAAAATTTGTGTCTATTTAACCACATATAAAAACTTAGCCCATTGTTTAAAATTAAAAAAAAAAAAATTAGAGAGGAAGTTCCTAAGTATCTATGAATATGGTCTGTTGTAAATTACAATATACCACGAAGGAAAATATTGATCTATATTATTGACATTGGAAAAGAAAAAGACCTATGTCATGCTCTTGAATAAATAAAAAACGTTACAAAAGTATACGCCAAATGTGGTATCATTCCAGTTTTAAAAAAAAAAATAGAACTCTCCCTCTTACTCTCTGTAACTATAGATTTAGATTAAAATATATAGAAGATATTTGAGTACCTTTTTCTTTTTTCTCCATGCTTTTCAATATTTCTTTTTTTATACAGTAGACCCTCCATACTTGACCACTTCCCTACACTGATCATCTCAAGTTCACCTAATTTCCATAGACCAAATGTGCATCGCGTATACGTGTATCAGTGCAGTAGATTCAGTTCCTTATGTTGACCACTTTTGTATGTTGACCAGTTTGTTGCAGTCCCTTCAGTGGTCAACTTGTTCTACTGTATTACTTTTGAAACCAGAAGAAAATAAGGACATTTCCATTTTAGAAAGAAAAAGAGCATGCTTGCCTCTGACCAAATTTGGTACCAATCTTATTATAACTTGTTGTTAGTAACTTGCTGTTCCAAGTGGCCTCTTCTAGAGAGTAACGAGGTTCCTCCCCAAAGAATGCAGAAATAATTTCCTTCTTGCTATTCCTCGTGGGGAGGGACCTATACACTCAGAAAACTGGGTTTAGGAGATGGGACAATGGTTTTTATTCATCCAGTTGTTCTATGTATATTTTGATCATTTGATGACAATTTTTAGCACATGCGTATATTGTCTATTAAGTGACATACAGCTTTTTGTGGTTTAAATAAATCCTTGTTCTGCCATAATTCCTTCACAGGTGCCAAAATCTAGATTTTGTTATTTTTAATGTGCAGGTAGAATGAGAAAATCTCTTTAAAGAGCTGGCCACTGCTTCTTATATCAGTGATTCATAGCCTTATTTCATAACCTAGAGCTTAATATAATCTTCGCTCCCCATGATCCATTGAACTTTTAGAATTTTGGATCTGAATTAGAACAGGAATTATAAGAACAGTCTTACATTCAGTGCTTATTAGGCTTTGCTAGATTCTCTTTATGCTGGAAGAAAGAAAAGGCAAGAAGTTTTTCTTATGTAGCTGTTGTCCCTCTGTAATATCCTCTCATGTGGGCTTATATTTAAGGCAACAACAAGCATTAATAAACAGTTTTCTACTAATTTACAACTTATCAAGTACTTTTGCAGGATATAACAATTTCTGATTCCTTATAATCACTCTGAGAATGTTATAGTTATTGCCATGTTGCAGGTGAGGAAACTAAAGCATAGAGAGGCTGTCTTCCCAGGTGTATTAGCAGGATGCATTTGGTTGCCAAGATAGAAGCATGAATCTGACTTAAGGAAAAGGAGAAATTTATTAACTTGCAGAACTGTAATATCCAAGGGTAGAATAAGCTTCAGACACAGATGAGTCCTGTTGCCCCAGTGATGTTGTCAGACTTGCCCACCAACCATCCCTATGTTCTGTTTTCTCTGTGTGGTTTCTTCCCAGCAGACATCTCCATACCGTGTCTAGATGGCTCCAGACTATGTCCTACCAGTTTAGCAACCCCAGTCAAAAGACATCGCTTATATCCCAATTAATTTAACCCAATTCCCCAGAGCTACCATTACTGGGCTCAGTCAGCTATTTTTGCTCACCACACTTGTCATCGTGCCTAGAAAATGGAACATTTCAATTGGCAAGTTCTGAGGTAGAGTAAGGTCAGCCCCTGAATGTAACATGAACTAAGAATAGGGGAATAAGAGTCACGAAAATTAATCATAGTGGTATTTGTACAAGGAGCACAAACAGGAAGCCGACAGAATAGCTAGCCTTCTGCTGTACCAAAGCAGATGGCTGAGAAGCAAGACTGGAATTCACTTGCTGCCACACCCTAAGGGAGCTAGAAAATGACATCTAACTCTGGGAGCCTCTGCAGGAAATCTGAAGAAAGACTAGAAACCACAGGCTCTGCACAGGGTCTCAAACCATGCTCTCTGGTCCCCAGCCCTCAGTCTAGTTGACTGCTATTTGGATATATAAGGTCGGACAATGAAGTTTGTGAACTCATCCTAGAAAAAGTACTATATACCTCATGCTGAATATCACTGTGGTCACCAGATATTCAGAGCTGAATATCACTATGGACACCTTTGAGGTACTCCCCTGGGGAAGCTCTGCACCAATGCCAGCACACAATGCACACTTCAAAGCAATTTTGGAACTCTTTTCCTAGAAAGGCCATCAGAGCAGTCATTATATGAGGTCTAACAGTGAAGTTTGTGAACTCATCCTAGAAAAAGTACTATATACCTCATGCTGAATATCACTGTGGTCACCAGATGGCCAAGGGAAGCACTTCCAAGTTGACGGTAGTGATATTCAGCAGTGAGGTATGTAGCACTTTCTATAGGACAGTTCACAAACTTAATTGTCCAACCTAGTATGTGGATTAAGCAATATCTTCAGAAGCAATACATACATCATGACTTGTCTGTATGACACTTTAAAAAACATGTATAGCTATGATTTATAAAAAATAAATTTATTTTAAGACATCATTGAATGTGGGTTTGGGTCCTTATATATATGCTTAATATATATACAAAGTGTATCTGTTATCCTGTGCAGGGTTTTTGAAAAGTTTTCCTCATTAAGAGGGAATCCTTAGGTCCAAATTACTTAAGGAAGTCCTTATTGAAAGACCACCAGAACAAAGGTTAGGACCCCACCTCTGCCGTAGCTCCTAATACTTATGTCCTCCTGGGATCTCAGTTTCCCAACCTCCTGACTATGGGGATAGACTGCCCTGCCCACAATGATCCTGAGTTTCCTGTGTGGGAATGTAAGTGGAATTGTTAAGGAATGTAGTTTTTAAAATTATAGAATATCATTGATATTTTATTTTTCCTTCATCCTATGCTCAAAGATGTGGCTCTTAATGTGTTCTATAAACCACTAATGGCCCATGATGCAAAATGTGCTTGTCTATTTCTCATATAATTGTGCAGATTGATGAGAGTCTGTCCTTCTCCATGATGAACAGCAGTCTTATAGATTTTTGTGAATACATCTTTCTCTATGAGTGTATATTCCAGGAAGTGTGTTTTATTTTTCTCATGCCCAAGCATACACTAGTGACTATAGGACATAATCAACCATTTATAATTTCTGTTTAATTTTCTATTGAAGTATAAGGGGGAGAAAAGTTCATGTGTTAAAATATAGTTTTGAAAAATGTCTGCAAATATAACATACTTACACAACCAGCACCCAGATCAAGAAAGAGAGCATTAACAGCTCTCCAGAAGTATACATGCTTCATGTTACCCTTCCAGCTGCTACCTCCCAAGGATAACCACCACCTTAACTTCTAACAGCATAAGTATGTTCCACTTAATTTTTCAGTGCAGAAAAATGAGCTCATCTGTGTCTGATGTCTTTTTCTCAACATTGTACTTGATAGATACATCCATTTTGTTGTGTAGAGTGACACAAATGGAACACTATTCATTGCCATGTAGTATTCCATTGCATGTGTGCATGTACATGGATATTACAATCTATTTGTTCTGTGTATGAGTCTGGGACTATTCCAAATAGTGTCACTATTGACATTCCATACAGGCCTTTGGTGTGCATCTGTGTGCAATTCTGTTGGGCCTCAGAGAATGCAAGAGTTTGAAATCAGCAGGTACTGTGGATGCTTTTTAAGGCAGCTGTACCAATTTATACTCCCAGAAATGAATAAGAGTTTTGTTTTTTCCACATGTTTGCTGATATTTGGTATGTTCTGCCTCTGAAATTTAGTTGTTCTTTTGGATTAGTATGCTTTTAATTTATAATTTGCACTATGCCCCTAATTTTCAATTCCATAATGAAAAATCAAGTGGAAGCAACTTTTCATGCTTATTACCATTTGGACATTCTCTTGAAGGACACTTACCTTTTCAAGCATTTAGGTTATTTTTTATTTGGGTTCCTTCCTTCCTTCCTTCCTTCCTTCCTTCCTTCCTTCCTTCCTTCCTTCCTTCCTTCCTTTCTTTCATCTTACTTTGCTGCCCTGGATAGAGTGCTGTGGAATCATAGCTCACAGCAGCCTTCAGCTCTTGGGCTTAGGCATTTATCTTGCCTCAGCCTCCCAAGTATCTGGGACTACAGGTGCTCACCACAAGGCCCAACTATGTTTTTGTTGCAGTTTGGCCAGGGTAAGGTTCGAACTCGCCATCCTCAGTATATGGGGCCAGTGCCCTACCCACTGAGCCACAGGTGCTGCCCTTTTATTTGTTTGTTTGTTTTTGTTTTGCAGTTTGGGCCAGGTAGGGTTTGAACCTGCCACCCCCAGCATATGGGGCTGATGCCCTACTCCTTGAGCCACAGGTGCCACCCTGCTATATTTTACTTATTAATTTATAAAGAGCATTCAACCATTCTCTGTGTCTATTTTTTTGGTGAGGAAAATTTTTGTAAGTTTTTGAATTGATATTTTTAAATATAGAATCTGTTACCTGTCTCCCAATAATCATGTAATTTTACTAATTTGAAATTCCATGAATAGAAAATTTCTTAAACAACACTAGCTATGGCATATACAAAGATGAATAAAATAGACATGGTCCCTGTCCATATGGTATTTGCCATCAGACAATAAACAAATAGTAATTTAAAACTGCAGCCAATTAAAAAAATGCCATGAAGGATTCAAACAAGGTGGAGAGAATAAATATAGGGCCTCTTTTCAGTTCCAAACATTTGTCTGTCATTTAATCTGAGATCTAATGACCAAGAAAGATACAACACAAAAAAATAGAGAAAGAATGTTCCAGGCAGATGGAATTTCATGTGTTATTTCCAAAGGTGATATAATATTTTGTATGCTCTAAGAATTGAAAGTAGGCTGTGTGTCTATTATTATTATTATTATTATTATTATTAATTAATTTATTTTTTTTTGGTGGGGGTTAGGCTTGAACCTGCCATCTCTGGCATATGGGGCCAGCACCCTACTCCTCTGAGTCACAGACACTACCCTAAGGCTGTGTGTCTAGAGCAAGGGTTGGCAAACTTTTTATGTAAAGGGCCAAATAAGAAATATTTTAGGTTTTACAGGTTAGATAGTCCCTGTTGTAGCCAACTACTCAACTCTGCTATTGTAGCATAAAAGGAGCCACAGGCAATATGTAAACAAATTGGTATGTTCCAATGAAACTTTATTTATGAAACATACTGAGGGCCAAATTTGGTCCATATATCATAATTTGCCTTTACCTGGTCTAGATCATAGAGAAAAATGTCAGTCTCTTCTCTGAACTATCTCAGTAGGCTTTTAACTGGCCTTCCAGCTTCCTCTCTTCCTCCCTCATAATCCATTCCCTGCACAGTATCCAGAACAAATGTTTGGAAATCTTAATAAAGATGATGATGCTCTTCTCTGATCAAAACATTCTGGAACTTTCCTGTTGAACACAGACTAAAATCTAAAGCTGGGATGTATTTATAAGCCATTGGGAATAGCCTGGATTTCAGACTGGAATTTCCTTTATATCTTTGTGCTTGAGATTCAGTGATGGCCATAGAAGAGCAGAGAAAGAAAGGGGAGGCACATGAGAGAGCTTATGGTCCAACTGCTCTTCAGCTAGGAACAATCTCTCTCTCTCTTCTGAGAACTCACACACCCTATTTTGTGCCCTTATTATCTACCTCTTGCTCCCTTTTGTTTTATTTAGCCTAGGTTCTTGTTCCTGTAGCAGATGTGTGGAATGTGATGAAAGAATGAACAAATTAATTGGGTTTTAGGGAAGAAAGTAGTGCCAGAGAAGATCCTGGAGTTTTATGCCCAAGTGACCAGGATGAGTGTGTCATAATCAGAAATTGAAAAGTTACTGATTTGGTTTAATACATGATGGGTCTCTAGTGTGGCACAATAGCAGTGCTGAGGGGCCAGGTCTGGAGGTTGGGAGGGATATCTGGGTTGGATCTAGAGATAGAAATAAAGGTAAAAGAGTTAAAGCTAGAATGAATTAGTTACTGAGAGTTAGAAAGAAATATGGTCCAAGGGCAAAAGGTACGTTGAATGGAAAAACAGTAAACTTCTCATGAATGGCAAAATTGAATAAGCATAAGGTTTCTATATTTTGAAATAATAACACTATTCAGTAGGAATGAAGAGATTAATAGGCCCTCAAGGTCAATGCTTTGACTTTGGTATGAAGTTACATTGAAACTCATAAAATAATGGGGGTGATTCATTAATCTAGACTCTTAACAAGATACTCATTTTTTAATTAAAAAAATTAACTATCTCTTATCTGCTTTATACTGTGAAAGAACATAGGATGATATTGCTTAAAAGACTAGATTTAGCCCACATCTGAAAGAGTTGCGCTGGGACCCGTAATCGGCACCCTCCCACCTCTGGAAGAGCTACACCGGGACCCATGATTGGCACCCTCCAGGAACCTGGTAAGAGCTGCACCAGGACCCTCCTGGACCTCTGGAATAGCTGTACCAGGACACTCCTAGAGCTCAAGAAGAGCTGCGCCTGGACACACCATCGGCACCCTCCCTTCTGTAAGAGCTGCGCCCGCCCAACCCTGTAAGAGCTGTGCTGGGACCGCTACCACACCCTGACCAGGAAATCCGGGAGCCTCGCAAAGTCTTCCCTCCTGTAACCTACCTGCCTCCACACCCACACCACCTGCTTGTCTGGCAAGGGACTCTGGTAGCCGCGTGTCCTCCAGAGCCCTCCCTGCCTCTGCGCAGAGCCCTTCTCCTGCCCAGAGACTGCTGGAGCTTTGGGCCTTCTGTGCCAAAGTCACTGGACACCAGGCACTCCCAGAACCATGTGCACCACCCCCCCACCCTATTGCTGGATCCAGGGATGTCACACTAAGGAGCTGCTCCCGCAACCAGAACTCCCTAGCTCGGGAAGCCCCAGAAGAGCTACACAGGGTCACTCCATACAAAGATCCAACAACAATAGAGTGATACCCCTGGGGTCTAATCTTAGAGAGATACCACCCCATCGAAGGCCAGAGGCAATGATGAAAAACAATCATGAGACAAAATCAAAGGAAAAACTCTGGCAACATGAATAATCAGAGTAGATCAACTCCCCAAGGAACAATGGGGCAGACACAGCACAAGATCCCATGCACAAACAAATAGCTGAGATCTCAGAAATCGAATTCAGAATCTGGATAGCATATAAGATTGAATTAGAATTCTAAGCAGTAACCCAAAAAATGACTCAAGAATTCAACGAATTCAAAGACCAAATGACCAAAGATTTTGACACATTGACACAAGAAGTTGTAGCCCTCCAAGATCTGAGAAACACAGGAATCTCTCAGTAACAGAATGAAGCAAGCAGAAGAAAGGATTTCTGACATTGAAGACAAAGCTTTCAGATGCTCCCAAACTCTCAAAGAGGAAGAGAAATGGAGGGCAAAAACAGATCACTCTCTCAGAGAGCTCTGGGATAATTCTAAGAAAACTAATATTCATCTTATAGGGATCCCTGAAAGTGATGAAGTGGCTTCGCAAGGCAGAGTCTCTTCTCCATGAGATTGTGAAACAGAACTTTCCAGACATGCCAAGAGATTCTGAATTTCAGATAGCTGACAGTTTCAGAACTCCAGCACCATTCAACCCGAATAAGACATCTCCCAGACACATCATAATCAATTTCACTAAAGTTAATATGAAGGAGAAAATTCTGAAAGCAGCCAGACAAAAGAAAACCATTACCTACAAGGGGAAGAATATTAGAATAACTGCAGATCTCTCTGTTGAAACCCTTCAAGCTAGAAGAGGATGGTCATCGACTTTTAATCTCTTAAAATAACTTTCAACCCAGGATCCTGTACCCACCTAAACTGAGTTTCATTTATGATGGAGAAATTAAATTCTTTCATGACATTCACATGTTGAAGAAATTTGTCACAACTAAACCAGCTCTCCAGGATATTCTCAGACCCATCCTCCATAAAGACTAGAAATCCTCCACCACAAAAGTAAACCCACCAGAAAATTTTGATGAAATTCCAACTTCCACAGTCACAAAATAATTAAAAATGTCCAGCAGACTCTCGAAAGGCTTATCAATATTCTCAATTAATGTGAATGGTTTAAATTGTCCTCTAAAAAGGCACAGGTTGACTGACTGTATACAAAAACTCAAGCCAGATATCTGTAGCATGCAAGAATATCATCTTACATTAAAAGACAAATATAGACTCAAGGTGAAGGGATGGTCATCTATACTCCAGGTAAATGGAAAGCAGAAAAAATCAGGCATTGCAATTCTATTCACAGATGCAATAGGCTTTAAACCAACGAAAATACATAAGGATAAGGATGGACACTTCATATTTGTTAAAGGTAATACTCAATATGATGAGATTTCAATTATTAATATTTATGCACCCAACCAGAACGCACCTCAATTTATAAGAGAAATTCTAAAAAACTAGATTTCCTCTAGTTCCATAGTAGTTGGAGATTTTAACACCCCTTTAGCAGTTCTGGATAGATCCTCCAAAAAGAAGCTAAGCAAAGAAATTTTACATTTAAACTTAACCATTCAAAATCTGGACTTAACAGACATCTACAGAACATTTCATCCCAACAAACCTGAATACATATTCTTCTAATCAGCCCATGGAATGTACTCCAAAATCGACCAAACCTGGGCCACAAATCAAATGTCAGCATATTTTAAAAAAATAGAAATTATTTTTTGCATCTTCACAGACCATAATGGAATAAAAGTTGAACTCAATACTAATAGGAATCTCCATACCCATACAAGAACTTGGAAGCTAAATAACCTTATGCTGAAGGATAGATGGATTATAGACAAGATTAAGAAGGAAATCACCAAATTTTTGGAACAAAACAACAATCAGGACACAAATTATCAGAACCTCTGGGATACTGCAAAGGCACTCCTAAGAGGGAAATGTATAGCACTGCAAGCCTTCCTCAAGAAAACAGAAAGAGAGGAAGTTAATAACTTAATGGGACATCTCAAGCAATGGGAGAAGGAAGAAAATTCCAACCCCAAACCCAGCAGAAGAAAAGAAATAACCAAAATCAGAACAGAATTAAATGAAATTGAAAACAAAAGAATTATACAACAGATCAATAAATCCAAAAGTTGGTTTTTTGAAAAGATCAATAAAATAGATAAACCTTTGGCCAACCTAACCAGG
>CAUYPK010005582.1:0-44528 GCA_963574355.1 Loris lydekkerianus | reverse complement strand
AGGCTGGGCAAGGGATTTGAAGAGAAATTTCTCTGAAGAAGATAGGTGCGCGGCCTTCAGACATATGAAAAAATGCTCATCATCTTTAATCATCAGAGAAATGCAAATCAAGACTACTTTGAGATATCATCTAACTTCGGTGAGACTGGCCTATATCACAAAATCCCAAGACCAGAGATGTTGGCGAGGATGTGGAGAAAAGGGAACACTTTTGCACTGCTGGTGGGAATGCAAATTAATACATTCCTTTGGGAGAGATATATGGAGAACACTTAGATATATAAAAATAGATCTGCCATTCAATCCTGTAATTCCTCTATTGGGCATATACCCAGAAGACCAAAAATCACATCATAACAAAGATATCTGTACCAGAATGTTTATTGTAGCCCTATTCACAATTGCTAAATCATGGAAAAAGCCCAAGTGCCCATCAGTCCATGAATGGATTAATAAATTGTGGTATATGTACACCATGGAATATTATGCAGCATTAAAGAAAGAAGGAGCCTTTACCTCTTTCATGTTTACATGGATGGAGCTGGAACATATTCTTCTTAGTAAAGTATCTCAAAGAATGGAAGAAAAAGTACCCAATGTACTCAGCCCTACTATGAAACTAATTTAGGGCTTTCACATGAAAGCTATGACCCAGTTACAACCTAAGAATAAGGAGAAGAGGGAAAGGGAGGGGAGGGAGGGGGGAGGTGGTTGGAGGGAGGGGGGTTGGTGGAATTGCACCTGTAGCCCATCTTACAAGGGTTTATGTGAAATTTGGTAGATGTGGAATGTAGATGTCTTGGCACAATAACTGGGAGAATGCCAGGAAGGCTGTGTTTACCAGTGGGATGAAAATGTGTCAAACGGTCTATGATACTGGTGTATGATGCCCCATGATCATATCAATGTACACAGCTATGATTTAATTAAAAAATCTATTTCTAAAAATCTGATGGTGTGTTACTGGGGCTCCATGTGTATAATATCTGTATCTAAAGTTCCTTTTTGAGTTTTCTTTAATTGGAGGGGGCACAATCTACTATATACTTTGTCCTTAACAAGTGTGATAACTCTTAAATTTCTCAAATCCACTTGAGATTATTCAGACATTTTTAAGCATGGAAATAATCAGTGTCTAACAACTCATTTGATATTTTCATAATCATGAGGACTTTTATTTCTATTGTGCTGCAACATATTTATTTTATGGGCTTGTCATTTTGTTAATGTGCTTACTTCTATATTATATTTTTGTTTGTTTGTTTTTATTTTGAGACAGAGTCTCAAGCTGTCGCCCTGGGTAGAGTGCCTTGGCGTCATAGTTCGCAGCAACCTCAAACTCAGGTTCAAGTGATCCTCTTGCCTCAGATTTTCTATTTTTCATAAAGACAGGGTTTTGCTTTTGCTCAGTTTGGTCTCAAACTTGAGAGCTCAGGTGATCCACCTGCCTCGGCCGCCCAGGGTGCTAGGTTCTATATTATATTGTTATTCAGCCTGGATTAATTCTAGAAGGCAAAAGAAGGATGTAAGAGTCTGGCTGACATCTGCATGTGTTTTCATAGTAACAGGGCAGACTTCTCTGCATGCTGGCCATACGCATATTGATGCAAAGGTGGCAGGGAAACATTAGCTGGTTTGCTGTCCTTGGTATAACAATACTGTTTAGCATAAATGTCTAATGTATCTAACTGGATTCAATAATGAATTCCACCATGGTGTCAAAATTGCTGATCACTTGAATATATTTATTCTTTGGACCATTTCATTTTGCTAGGAATGTGTGTTTTATTTCCTAATGACAAAAGCAGAACACACTTTTTCTCAAAAAACTTCCCACTTGCTGCCCCTTCTCTACCTTTCTGCTCCGTATCAATTGAAGCATTTAATCTAATCATTTGCATTTGAAGGAAAATTTTCCTTATTTTTATTTATGGACTGCCTCTGTCTTTCTAATTTTTTAATTACATTCAGTCAGACTTGGTTAATCTGAATTAGCATGCAAAAATCCATGTTAGAATTAAATAGAAATCAGTACAGCAAGTCAAGAGAAAAGAAGGTTCAATAGCTGAATCACTTTTACCTCTACCCTAAGGAATAATTTTCATTGTAATAGCACATTTATTGTAGATCCTTCCATACTGTAACTCAAGGTTTTCAAACATCAGCACTGCTGACACATTTGACTGGATGATTCTTAATTGCGGCAGCTTTTCTGGGCACTGTAGGATGTTAAGCACCCCAATCACTAGTCAAGAACATCAAAAACATATCCAGATATTGCCCAATGTTTCCTGGGGGCCAGAATTGCTCCTAGTTGAGAATCACTACTGTGTCTTCTTAAATCCTTAACTCACTATAAAGGTAGGGGTAACAGCTGGGATGAAGAAAGCACACATTTACATGTCTCCTGTTCAAAGCCAGTTAAAGTTGAACTGTGATAGTCAATAAAGGACAAAAAAATGTGACATGGGGCTGTGCACGGCAGTTGGAAACAGACTCAAAGGGATCTCAATATGATTTCATCAAAGTTCAAAACATCTTTTTTTAAAAAAACATTAGAGTGCAATAAATACCATACACTCAGAAAAAAAGGACTTATTATAGAATCCTCATGAAATGTAAACATCATTAAAATTTCAATATATATCTACTAGTCATTAAAATCTTATATCTGAATTTTTGAAACAGTTGCCAGTTGGTAAGTATTGCACCTTTGAAATTTCCATCACTAAATTATTACTTGTTATACCCACAAAGTGCTGTGATAGTGGGGGGTGGATATAAGGTGTAACACATTACTTCTTCCCTGTAGATATCTGGCCATGCCCTGTGGACCCCAAGTCAGACTAATCACTTTACCCTTGAGCCTTAATCAGCCTACAAGAATGACCCTACCAAAGCCAAGAGCAACTAATTGCCCATTCCTTGTAGATATTTACATCCTAGGTTTCATAAATCTGTATATGTATATTCATATAGATATATGTATATGATGTATGTGTTGATATATGTGACAATGCAAGCTAATTCCCCCCCCATACAAGTAAAGAGAATAAAAATAACTGATTCCTCTCTAGTATTTTCTTTCTTCTCTTTTCTGTTGTGTAATCTTTGAGGAAAATCCTTTTTCCCAGTAGGACAGGATTATAGAAATAAAACTTGAGGGGGGAGCTGCACTGCAATATAGAAAAACATTTAATGAAAAAGACCTTCATGAAAGAGAATAGAAGAGATGAAAAGAGACAGGCAGGGGTGAGCCAAAGGGTTACGGAGATATTTAGAGAGAAAGATTACTGCAGAGAATGATGAAATTTTGAATTTTTAAAGCACTTCTGTTTAGCAAGGGATTTCAACACAATTATTAATAATTTAAGTTATTTAATAATATGGAAAAAATTACTACAGAGACATTGGCGATCAACATTTTTGTAGCAGGTTAACCTTTTTGTCTAGCTCTCTGAGTTTCTTTCTTTACAGGGCCCTCAAGATCCCTATAAAAACATTCATGGGAGAAAGTAGAAAAATTGGCTTCCTAATTGGTCCCCAGAAAACTCCAATTTGAGCCTCTTTCATTGGAAATAATGATCCCAAATAAACCTCTTTTACCTGAGCCCTGAGTTTTACTCTTATTTTCCTTACATACCTTCCCCATGTTGATTTTTGATAGTGACCTTCAACTCTCAAAGCTGATGAACATTTAATTAGATGAGATTGTTCAGTTCATTCCCTCAAACATGATTTGGATAATTCCAAGGAACAATCTAATATTGGAAACTCAGGTTAGCAGGAATATACTTTTTCTTATTTTTCTGCTAGGAAAGTTTATTATTTTAAATATATGCATAGTTATATAGGACCAGTCTACAAGCTTCTAACAACACATGGAGTCGTAGTAACCATAAAATTAGTGCAATGTTTCCCATAAACTCCCATGTACCATTCAAGATTTTTATAGTTTTAAGTGACAGAAATGGAACTGGAACTCCCTTAAGTATAACAAACAAAACAAAAGGTAGAGGTCTTGGAAGGGATTTATTGGCTCATCTTAGATGAATACAAAATCTGCTGGTAGAAGGCTTCACACACTCGTAAATATAAAGGTGCATCATGTTTTCAGCTCTTTCTCTTTTTCTCTCTTACCATTTCTCAGGCGTACTCTTTACTTATAGTTAGAAGTAGCCACTGTGAACCCAAGACTTACATTTTTCTATCTTACTAAATTGCACCAAGAAAGATTCTCAATTATAAAACAGAGGCCAAATATGTAACTCATGTAAAGAAGGAAAAATTAATGTATTGGAAGAATATTCAGTAGTTCACTAAATATATGAGCAGTCCAGCAAACTGGGTTAGGGAAATGAGCATGAAGAGGCTAAGAATCCCAGGCCACAGCTTGGGAAGAGTTCACATGCTGCCTCTGAAGCCGCAGTCACACATACCACAGCTAGTACCACTAACTCTGGACAATAGAAAACCAGTCCTAAGTAACCCTTATTTTCCAAACCATATTTAAAAAATTTTCTAAGTATTCCTGGACAGCAGCATCAGACTACAGTAGGTCTTATGAGGTCTGACAATTAAGTTTATATCTTCATTCTAGAAAAAGTGCTATGTGCCTCATTACTGAATAAAACTATGGTCACATGCTAAGTCCTCACTTTGGGAAGTTATGCACTGTGAGCAGCTACTAGTCCATCATTCCAAGTTATTTTGGATCTCTTTCTCTGGCATGGCCATCAAAGCTGTCATCATAGTACTCTCAATGTCCTGAATGTCATCAAAATATCTTCCTTTCAATGCTTCCTTTATCTTTGGGTAAAGAAAAAAGTCACTGAGTAGGAAAGGTGCTCCAACACAGTTATTTGTTTACTGGCTAAAAACTCCCTCACAGACAGTGCCCTGTGAGCTGGTGCATTGTTGTGATGCAAGAGCCATGAGTTGTTGGTCAAGATTTTCAGTTAAGTTTTTCTGTTTCTCTATCAATGTCTACTTTTTCTTTTATGATTCTCACTGTCAGCTGACAATTTTGATATAAAACTCAACAAATCTTTGTAATGTTTTCATCAGTTCTGTTCATTACTGGCTGCCCTGATTTCTCTTCTTCATCAGTGAGACTTTTTCTCAGAAAAATGTTTAACACAATTGTACACTGTTGTTTTCTTCATGGCACTATCCCCATAAAATTGAACTAACACTTCCCTGACTTTACTTCCACTGTTGCCAAGTTAACAGCAGCAATATAAAGGAGCTAAGAAAGTTTTGCCCCAAAATATGATTCCTTGGTATAAAGAATATTTTGAATTAAAGGCCATTCATGATCAGGAAGCATTGAAACAGGACTTTCCTCTGTCTACATACATTCTGAGTAACCCCATTGAGGAACATAAAGGGGATGCTGACTTCTTTATCACATGCTAATAGACCTGGCCCCAGGATCATTTGAAGCATAATGCCTGTATCTCAGGTTAATCTACAAATCAATCTGTTTCCACCCATCTACACCCCCTGCCCCCAGCAACCACTTGCTCCACCTATACTTTACACATTCTCCCCTCTTCTTTCCAAAAGTCTCTGACCTTCACTGAGACTTTGGGTAATCATTTTTATGGTTCCCCACATGCACATGTTATTTGGAAATAAAACTCTTACTAGTCTACAATAATTGTGAATTGATCTTTCAGCTAACCAACCAAAGGGAAAAGGGTAGCTTTTGCCCTGATCCCTACAAGTATAATATCCTTGTTGCCTTTTTTCCACTGTAATTGTAGGACCCCGAGAGGGACCCCCACTCAGACTCCGTGATAGCGTGACAACCAGAGACTCACCAGAGGCGATTTGATGCAAAGCACACGATGCTTTATTGAGGGAGGACCAGAGCTCTGGGGCCGACTCTTATCTCACGCAGGAGACAGAGGGGTCGACCCTGAGTCTAGGGGGGCGGCCCTTTTTATGGGCTGTTTTTAGGCGGGGAGGGAGTCAGTGAGAGCAGGGTACGTGCATTGCAATCACTCTGCTGGAATGTACATTTCAACATATAATCACAGGGGAGGGGCCGTTTCCCGGTACACATAGTCATGAGCATACTTGTTTTGCAACTGTTGCTTATCACCTGCTTCAGGGTTCAGTTGAATCTGTAACTAAAATCTTTATAACCTTTCTTAGAGTCAGCTTAAAAATTTTTATTCTTACAAGGTTAATGTGAAGGCACAAATAACCAAATCATGGTATTTGAATTTGTTAGGTAGAGTCCCTCTTGCAGCTATGTCCTGCACCCCAAAGGTGGGCCATGCACCCCTCCATTGTGCCCATTCAATGGGAGCACCCCTACCCCCCTTTCTCCCTCATTCCCTCTCCAAGTTGAATGGAGGTGAGTTTTTCTCCTATGTGGGCATGAATTAGATCATCTTCATACTAGAATTGAGTACATTAGATATTTGCTTTTCCATGCTTATGATACTTTACTGAGAAGAATGCATTTCAAATTCCATCCAGGTTATTAGAAGAGACGTGAGGTCTCCATCTTTTTTTATGGCTGAATAGTATTCCATGGTGTGCCTATGCCACAGTTTGTTAATCCATTCCTGAATTGATGGGCAATTAGGTTGTTTTCATGTCTTGGTGATTGTAAATTAAGCTGCAATAAACAATCTAGTACATATATCCTTATGATAAAATGATTATTTTTTTCTGGAGGAGATTAACTTTTGAATTAGAAATGTTGTTTGGGGTCATGGGTTATGCTCATTATTGTTTATTATGGGTCAAGGGTCATGCTGATTATTATTGTTTAAGATAAGGGTTCACAAATGGCTTTTGCTTTGAACTTTTATGTATAAAACTGGTTTTGGAAATGGAAAGGCAGAAGTCTTGGAGAGGCTACCCTCACTGTTTTTCAGAATTTCTGGCCTTCTGATAATAAAGCTTGTTGGACCTAATCCCCGTCTCTGCAGTTGGCTGATAGTGACAGGTGGCTGGACCCTCTTCATCACTAACACACCTACTGAGCTTTCCACCATATTAGCAGGAGCTTGGGCAGGAGTGTGGCTCGTATGCCCTATGCCCTGATCAGGGAGCAATGACCCCTCTAGGGCTTGGGGAGCAATTCCCCTGGTCTTGCTCTGGAGCATGGCTCCAGAGGTGACCTTTGCTCTCTTTTTATTGCTTTTGTCACCGGAGGGGGGAAAAAAAAAAATAGAAGAGTAAAGACCTAGGACGGAAGATCATCCAAATGTAGAAATATGCTTTTCAGAGAGAAGAAACTGTTTTTTTCTGGTTTCATGGCTTTGCCATGGCTGATAGCAGCCTAGAACAAGCCTGCTTCAGAGTGGGCCCCATAAGAAGCCCCTACCCCATATCCAGCAGCTGCAAAATGCTTCGTGTCCCAAACAGATGATGGCCGATGGGGACCCAGGGAACCCAAGCTGCAGAGACAGCTGATCCTCATCTTTATTATCTGAGGATTCTGCATTTGTGAATTTCCCTACTTGCTAAAATGTATTTGTTAACCCCAAATCAATACTCTAGGCTTTTGTAATCATTTGTGGACGTGAGTGAGCAGAGTGGGAAAAAGGGCAAAAAAATGTCAGTTGCTCACAGCGCCATTCCCAGCTGGGGTGAACAGGCTTCTGCCTTCTTGTTTTTGCTCTTACATTGTCAACAAATATCCTTTCAAAGTCTATTTAGTGCTATGGGGGTTTTGAAGGGTTTTTGTGCTTTATCTTGGTGATTTTGTTGTTGAACGGCCCTCACTGCAGCACAGTGCGGTGTCTGATATGCTTCCCTCGGGCACCAGTTAGTTACAGGGCAGTTGGCTGTGAGTTCGATGTTTATGAATCAACAAAGGGTATTAAATAAACTGTTTGAAAATAGAAACACACATAAAAGAAGCTTGTGTATTGATGAGTTGACAAAATGTTGCGACCAGAGGCCTGTATTTCCCCAGGAGCAAGGGTTCAGTGTTGAGGAATTCTGTGTTTGCGGTGACTTATAGAAGGTAAGGGCAGTGAATGATGAAAATCTGCTGTAACCCTAGGGTCCTAGAGGTTTAGGAATGTGGTTTAGGTTTCTTTGCCTTGTGGATACATAAACGTAATCTGCATTTTATGATGAGAAACAGTCTCAGAAAGATTAAGTGAGGCTGTGAACTGAATACGTGTGTCCTCCCCAAACTCCTAGGTTGAAAGCTGAATCCTTCTGATTTTATAGCCAGGACAAATTTTTCAAGTGTGTCTGCGGAGTGTCCCTAGTGCAGGAGAGAGTAATGTGAGTCCTCCAGGGTACAAAGAAGCTGCATATGGCCCACCCAAGTGTACATTTTCTTGAAAGTCTCTTGTTTTACCTTAAAAGTTCTTGTACATTGTTCATTCTACTCCACAGACTGTCTGCTTTTGTTTTGCCATAAAACGCTACATTAAATCACCAGTTGAACGGGGCAGGTGTCGTGGCCTTCCAGAGGGAAGGGGCTGGGGAGGAGCAGAGGCTCTGCGCACGGTGACTAGCGCCTGTGACTCATAGCCAAGGCGGAGTGGTGGTGGTGGGGAGGGAGACTGCAGTGTGATGGACTTTCTTAACCCCACCGGGTGGTCCTCCCACACGTCCAACTTGGGTCACTTTTCTGCAACTCTCTCCAGGACACGCATGCGCCTCTGTCATGACTGACCACTTAGGGGCGCCCCAACACGCTGGACCCACTTCTTTTTGGATTTATGGATGGCGGCGTGTTCAGGGCGCCTGCCTCCTCGCCTCTCATCAGCCACCTGGCCATGGATACTCCCTGGCGACCAGCCAGAGCATGATCTTAGGGTTGAGGGGCTTTGCTAGTTCTAGGCCATAGGTTCGATCTCAGCCACTTGGGAGACTTGTGTTAATAAACACGACCGTGCAGCGGGGGAGCTGTGCCAGATGTCAAGAGGGAACAATGGCTGGAACTCTTTCCTGACGCTGCTGCGATAGAGACAGGGAACAAGCTCAGACCTGTGCACCTGCAGGCTTCCGACCGGAGGCCTGAACCACTCAGAACAGGCTCTGACCCTGCTGGCCTCAGGTCATTCAGGATCCTTCTTCCTCTGTCTCTTGTCCTCTCCTGCCAGCTCACCTTGGCATGTTGATGCCAGGGTTGGGGTCACACATCTTCTTTTGTCCCCACACTGTCCCTTTGTGGACATCTGATAACTGTGTCCAGAGAACCATGCTTTTTCGTAAGCTACTGATGATCTTGCAAGGCTCTGGCTGGGGTGTTGGCACTACTCAGGTGAATCCATAGGCCTAGAATTCTGTGGCTGCTCTGTCCCCTACCTATGGCCATCTAGACTCCAATCATAGCCAGTATCTGTGGCTCTGAGTGCATCATATTAGAGATCTTGTTGAAAACTACAAATTTGGGATCCTCCCTGAGTCACGTGGAATCTGATTTTCTGGTAGGCTTCTTTGGCCAATGGCTGCACCGTCCACTGACTGTCCACTGGCACTGCCACTGTGCCACCAGGCCATGACTGTGACTAGCTTGATCATGACTGAGTAGCCTCTTGTTTCTGCCTCCATTCTGGCCTCGGTAGGACACTCTTTGGCCTGAGCAGATGTTTAGGAAATCCCCTCTGATCACATTGCTCCATTCAGTAGCTTCTCTGTGCTCTTAGGGTGGAGACAAACATCTGAACTGTGGCCACACCCCTGCATGGACCAACCTATGACACTGACTTTCCCTCAGCATCACTTTTTGCCTTTGTTGATTTCCTTTTCTTGGTTTCTTTTGAGTAGTTTTATTTTCCTTTTCTAATTTCTTATCATCATAAGAAAGATGAATACAAGATATTCTTTTATTCATCTTTCTCCTTTAATAACAAAAGTATTTTAAAGTGATAAAATTTCCTCTGAGTATTGGTTTGTGACGATTAGCATAGATTTGGGAATGAAACATCCTCTTTTTCTTGTTTTCAAGATAGTACATCATTGATTTTTATTTCCTCTTTGAGCTAAGTATAAGCTAGGAATGTGTCTCTTAATTTCAATGTTGTAAGCATTTTTGATTGTCTTTATATTAATTATTTCTAGTTGTTTTGGATTCTATTTAGAGGATAAGGCCTGTAAAGCCTCCTTTTTTTTTTTTTTTTTTTTTTTTGTTGGTGTTTGTTTGTTTTGTTTCTTTGTTTCTTTCTTTTCTTTCCTCTGTCGCCTGGGTAGAGTGCTATGGTGTCATAGCTCACAGCAACCTCAAACTCCTGGGCTCAAGCAATCCTCCTGTCTCAACCTCCTGAGTAGCTGGGACTACAGGCACCCACTACAACTCCTGGCTAGTTTTCCTATTTTTAGTAGAGATGGGGTCGTGCTTTTGCCCAGGCGGTCTCAAACTCCTGAGCTCAAGAGATTCTCCGACCTCAGCCTCCTAGAGTATTGGGATTACAGGCGTGAGCCACCTCTCCAGGCCTGAAGCCTCTGGTTTTAAAAATATCTTCAATGTTTTGTTTATGGCTGAGGCAAGAGAATCGCCTAAGCCCAAGAGGTGGACGTTGCTGTGAGCTGTGACACTACAGCACTCTACCGAGGGCGACAAAGCAAGACTCTGTCTCTAAATAATAATAATAATAATAATACTGAGCATACTATAAGCACAGGATTTGGCTTGGACTTTATTGCATTGGGGCAGGTTGTGTGTACCTCCTATAGTTAGATGCTAAATTTGATGCTTTACAAACCTTCTTGGAGGGAAAGTCCTTAACTTTCATTAGATTTTCTTTTTGGATTTGTCCACTTTTTAGCCAACTTCTTTGCTCATTATCCCTTATTTTTTAGTGCTAAGGATCATTTTAATTTTAATTTTTTTTTTAGATAGCTTCTCTGTCACCCAGGCTGGAGTGCAGTGGCATGATCATAACTCACTGCAACTTCAAGTTCCTGGACTCAAGTGATCCTCGAGCCTCAGCTTTCCAAGTAGTTGGGACTACAGGCACACACCACCATGCCCAGATAATTTTTCAATGTTTTGGTAGAGACAGGGTCTCCCTATATTGTCCAAGCTGGTCTTAAACTCCTAGGCTCAAGCAATCCTTCTGTCTCGACCTCCCAAAGTGCAGGGGTTATAGGCATGCATCATCATGGCCAGCTGATAAAAAATTTCAAAGTTTTAAAATTTGAAGTTATTTCAGACATGTAAAAAATTGTAAGAAAAATAAAAATAGCTTCCCCTCCCTTTTGAACCATTTGTGAATTAATTACCAATCTGATGCCCATTATCTAAAATACTTTAGATGTTTAAATAAGGATGTTCTTCTACATAACAACAATGCAACATTGAAATCAGGAAATTAACACTCAAACACACTACTGTCTGATCAACAGAACCTTGTGTTCATGTTTTGACAATTTCCCAGGTGTGTCTTTTATAGCAATAGGATCCAATCCAGGATTACAAGTTACATTTAGTTGTCAAGTTTTGTTAGTCTCTTTCAATCTGTGACAATTTCTCCATCTTTCCTTGAATTTCATGATCTGGACACTTTCCAAGAGTACAGGTCCTTTATTTTTTGGAATGTATCTCAAGGAGGATTTGTCTGATGTTTCTTGTGGATTAGATTCAGGTTGGGCATTTTTGGCAGTAATATCACAGTAGCTATGCATGTTGTCATTGCATCCTATCGGGGGGAACACAATCTGGATTTGTCCCAGGACTGGTGATGTGATATCATGTTTTCATTGTGACTTTGGTCACTTGCTTAAAATGGTACCTGCCCGGCTGCTCCCCCATAAAGTTATTCTTTTTCCCTTTGTAATTAATAAGTGTTTTGTGGGGAAGTACTTTGAGACTTTATAAGTATTCTCACCTGCTCAAATTTTATTCACTGGTGTTAGCATCTGTCGATACATCCTGGTTAAATTATTAATAGCTATGCTGGTTGTCAAATGGTAATTTTTTCGAATTCTCTAATTCCTTCTATATTTATTAGTTGGCATTTTGTTATAAGAAAAGATTTTTCTTCTTGTTTATGTATTCATTCATTTATACTTGTATCTATATGGATTTGTTTCATTCGATAGGTTATATCCTGTTATTACCATTTTTTAGTTTGGCGTTCACATATGTCAGCACCAACAGGAGCCCCTTAGAGCTGGCTTCTCTGTCCTTTTGATTTGTCCCCTTCAATTTTTGAGCATATCCTCATTTTCTGGCACAAAAGATCTTGTAAGTTCATCTTATACTTTTCCTACCTCAACTATGGAATCAGCCATTTCCCCAAGATGTCCTGATTGCTTTTAAAGGAGGATGGTATTTATTTATTTATTTATTTATTTATTTATTTATTTATTTATTTATTTATACAGAGTCTCAAGCTGTCACCTTGGGTAGAGTGCTGTAGCATCGCAGCTCATAGCAACCTCAAACTCTTGGCTGTAAGCGATTCTCTTGCCTCAGCCTCCCAAGTAGCTGGGACTACAGGGCCTACACAATGCCCGGCTATTTTTTTGGTTGCAGTTGTTGTTGTTTAGCAGGCCCAGGCTGGGTTCAAACCCACCATCCTACATTTACATGGCCGGTGCCCTGCCGACTGAGCTATGGGTGCCACCAGAGGATAGTATTTAGAAACCAAGATCTGGGTGCTGAGTGTGGTCATTACTGTTGGGGTGTTATTGTTCCCAGGCCTTCTCGCTGGCTAAAGCTGGGGACAACCTGTATGAATACTCACATTTATATCTGTATTCATTTCTTATCTGTCCCTAAATATTGAAAACCATACACAGGGTTCATTTCAACTTTCTCTCTAGAAAGGGAGTCACACATACAGATCATCAGTTTTGCTTAACAGGTCACTCTGACCTGAATGTTGTATCTTGCTCTCCCAACCTCACTCTGGCATAGCATCACAGAATGATTAGCCTACTCCTCATTTTAACCAACATATATTAAACTTATGAATTTCTTTCTGTGGACTCCAATTTTTAGACAAAGCCTTACTCCTTTAAACAATTGCAAATTAAACATTCTCTGTATCCACCTGTAACCTGTGAGCCCTACTTCAACATATCACACCTTTTGGGACCAAACCAATGTGTAACCTCCATGTATTGATTTACAACTTTGCCTATAACTTCTGCCTCCCTAAAATGTACAAAACAGAATTATAGTCTGATTACATTGCAACCACTTTCTCAGGACTTCTTAGGTTTGTGTTTTCCCAGGGCCATAGTCACTCATATGGGCTCAGAATAAGCCTCTGAAATATTTTACAGTTTTGTTTTTCCATTGACAGCGTCATCTGGATGGCTCAGAAAACTTAAGCCCTGAACTTATATTAAGATGATTCTAGATCATTATTATCCTTGGGTACCTGGAAAAATCAAAAGGAAAAGAAAAACCCTCTTTATGAGAGATGTACGTCATCTCAGGTCTCAAGTGTTTTCTATAAGAGTAAGAATCAGCAGAAACAGCTAATAAGGTACAAAAACTATAAAAAGAAGCTCAAAGAAGCAGCAGCAAAAACTGATGTAGCAGCTTCGACAAAGAACCAAATAGAAATTCTGGAACTGAAAAATAAAATTAGAAATTCAGTTGAATTCCTAATTCCTAAATTAGAAATTCAATTATTGTCTTTTAATATGTAGCTATAGAGAGAATTAGTGAACTGGAATATAGGTCAGAATAAACTGGATGAAACAAAGCATAAAGAAACAAAAAGATGGAAAACTTAAAAGACAGGCAAGAGACTCAGAGATACACTGAGAAGAGTCTAGAGGGAGTGACTAGAGGAAATGGTATGGAGGCAACTTTTTTTTTTTTTTTTTGCAGTTTTTGGCCCGGCTGGGTTTGAACCTGACACCTCCAGTATATGGGGCCTGCGCCCTATTCCTTTGAGCCACAGGCACCTCCTGGAGGCAATATTTAAAGTTTACACCTGAGATTTTTCTAGACTTAAGGAAGAATATTAACTCATAGATTCAAAGGGCCTCCAAATACCAGGTAGGGTAAATAAAAGGAGGAGGAAGTAATTGCAGCTTTGGGTATGTCATGGAGAAACCATTGCCATGAGGATGAAAGTGTTGTGTCACCACATCAGCTCTTGCCGTCCTGTGTCTCTACCTAGACCACATGGATCAAGGACACTCAGAGCCCAAGCTATGTCACAGAGCACAGTGTGGGGCTCTCTCCCCATGGAGAGGCTGCCCCAGGCACACGGAAACTCCCAGCACTCCTGGCTTTCAGGGGTATCCAGATGAAGTGGTTCCAGTAGCCTGAGAAAGGGGCAGGGAGGGAAGAAAAGGGAGGACTCAAGGATGACACCAGATTACTGCAGCTGGTTAGATGGTGCCATCCTGGGGAAGACCAGAGGCAGGGTGGGGACCGAGGACTGGACTTGCTGAGTGTGAGATGCCCCTTAGATGGCCCAGTGGCAATGTCAAGTAGGAGTTGGGCCTGGGAGGCGCACTGTGTGGGAGGTACACATCTGGGAGTCATTGGGTGTGGCTGGTGTCTGAAGCCATGAGACCATCCAGCGGTTACTGGTCACATAAGTGATGATGCATCTTTTATTTAAGGACCCTACTTCCCCCTCCACATGCCACTTATTGGGCACCAGCCACACTGCTGTGACCCACAGAGGGCCCCGTGCTCTAAGCTGCCACAGAGCCTTGCCACGTGCTGTTCCTACTGCTGGGGACCCTGATGCTTCTCCTGATTCCTCATGCTGTGGCTCTTGACTCACGCACTGCTTCCTCAGGGAATGTTTCCAACCTCCCTGGCCATACCAAAGCCGCTTGTCTACCCTGTCCTTTGAACTTGTACCTCTCCTTAGTAACAATGGCCACAGTCTCCAGTTTACATGTATTTGTGTGATGTTGTGGGGTTTGCCCACCAGCGAGCCCTCTTCTTCCCTCCCATGCCTGACGTAGCTTCCTAGGGCACCTCTCTGGCTGTGACTATCCAGGAGCGTGTTCATTGGCTCCCGTGGCTCCCATATGTTTGGCCAGCTTGAGCTGTCCCTGAGATGCTCCCTGCCCTAAGCTGAGTAAGTTGAGTGTGGCCTGCCCCATGACTGCACAGATGCCTGGGGACCCAACCTGCAGGCATCCCCTGGCCCCACTGCTGACTGCGGGGCACCAGCATCTACATTTCAGGAGTCCTTTCAAATGCGCCTCCTCCTCAAGGATCTCCCCTCCTCCCACCTCCTGTGTTCCCTTGGTGCTCCACCAGCCCCTTTGGGCTGTTTATACCTTCTGCCCTTTTTGAATACTTCCTGGCAAATCTGTGTTGTGATTTTTGTTTTCTGAGGGCTGCCACCAAGCCTGGCCAGGTCCACCTCACCATGCCCTGGAGCAGAGTGTGGGCCCAAGTCCCTGCCACCAAGGAAAAGGTAGAAATACCTCAGCCCTGGCTTCCAGATGCTGGGCCAGATGGGTCCCCTGGACCTTATAAACATCTCCTCCAAGTCTTTCCATCACTTGTTTGGTTTGGTTTGTTTTTATCAGTGTTGTTTTATCTAATATATTCTGAAAAATGTAGTGATCCCAGAAAAGATCCCAGTTGCATGTATAAGAGTCAGCTGAGAATAGCTGAAAAGAACCACATTCATTTATGCATGTGAAAACAGACTTCTAACATTTAGTGTTTTGTTTTATTGTGATAAATATACATGACGCAGAATTTACCATTTTGCCATTTTTAAGGATGCCGTTTGGCAGCATTACGTACATTCGCACTGCTGAGCAGCCGTCACCACCATCCAGTCCAGAACTTTTCCATCTCCCTGAACTGAAACCCTATAACTATGAAATACCAACTCCCCACTCCTCCTCCCCCAGCGCCTGGTAGATATTTGTCTACCTTCTGTCTCTGTGAACATGAGGGCTCCAGAGACTTCCTGTGAGTGGACCTCCGCACATTTGTCCTTTTGTTCCTGGTGTATTTCACTTTGCATAATGTCTTTGAGATGCATCCACATTGTAGCCTATGTCAGAATTTCTTTCCTTTTTAAGGTTGAATAATATTCTGTAGTCTGTACATACCATGATATTGATGATGTTTTCTTATTTCTTATTTCTCTATTCTTGGTGCTCTGGCATTTGGAACGTGGATCCTGGAGAGACTGTCCTTCCCAGAACTAGCTGATTCCTAGAAATAATAAATGACTCCCCTGCCAGCACACTTTCTAAAAAAACTTATTTATGTTTATTTTTTAGAGATGGAGTCTCACTCTGGCCTGCAGTGTCACATCATAGCTCACTATAACCTCCAACTCTTGGGCTCAAGTGATACTCCCTCCCTGGCCTCCCAAAGTGCTGGGACTATAGGTGCATACCAAACATGCCTGGTCATTTTTAAACTTTTTGTAGAAAGGAGGTCCGTGGTGTTAAACTCCAGGCCTCAAGCTGACACTGGCCAGCACACCTTTGATATGCGAATCAACCAATTCAGAGCGTGCACCGCCAACCATCTCACACATTGAGCCAATATTCCTCCTGCTTTAAGTCACTCCAGCACCAGGTACTAGAAAACCCTATAGCAGCCCTATAGCCCCCCCCCTGGAATTATTCAAACTGTCCAGTGGAAACTCAGGGTCCCTACCCCGCCTCAAAAACCCCAATAAATATAGCCAGGCATTGTGGTTGGCGCCTCTAGTCCCAGCTAATTGGGAGGCTGAAACAAGGGAATGTATGGTTTGAGCCCAAGAGTTGGAGGTTGCTGTGATCTGTGACACCAAGTCACTCTATCCAGGGCAACAAAGTGAGACTCTGTCTCAAAAAAAAAGAATGAAAGAAAGAAAACAACAACATAAAAAAACAAACAAAAAAAGGAAAAAAAGATCGCAAGAGGGACTTTACCTAACAATTGTAATCAGTGTAACCTGGCTTATTGAACCCTCAATGAATCCCCAACAATAAAAAAAAAAAAAGAAAACAACAACAAATTTTCTAGGCTGAGCTCTCACCTGACCAACCCTGGGGGTGCCCTGAATGCAGTTCCTGATTGAAACAGATCTCAGCTACGTTTTTTTTTTTTTTTTTTTTGCAGTTTTTGACTGGGGCTGGGTTTGAACCTACCACCGCCAGCATATGGGGCCGGCACCCTACTCCTTTGAGCCACAGGCACTGGCTGATCTCAGCTACATTTTCACACAACCATATTGAGCTTATCCACTTCTCCTGGGTCTGAGCAATCCTCCTGCCTCTGCCTCCTGAGTAACTGGGACTGCAGGCGTGAGCTACCATGCCTGGCCTTGGCTGCTGTTCTTCAATGAACTATTTCAAGCATGCAACAAGAAATAGCAAGAATAGTGAAAGTAAGAACCTGACCTAAGACACCAGAAGCTCCAGCCTCCCCAGTCCCCCTCTGGGCTTTTCTCCTCCCTCTCAAGGCATCTATTCCCCCGGGTGTTATTCATTCATCACAGGCAGGATCACAGCTTTTCCTACATGTGAATGTCCTCATAAACAATCTATCGGAGGTATTGTCTCGTATGCTTTTGAATTTTACAGAAACGGCCTTATTTGATACATTCTGCAATGTGCCTTTTCCACTCAGTTTTCAATTTTCAAGCTTTATCCACGTGGAGGTGTGCAGCTCCATCTTCCCTGGCTCTGTGATGTTTCGTGCTTTGGACACCCTGTATTCTGTGTCTTCATTCTCTTGCTGATGGGCATTCAGATGTTGCCAAGTTTTTCATTAAAACATGAATGTGTGTGTGGCCATCTCTAGGGGACAGATCCAGGCAGGGAATTGAGGGACAAGGATACCGTGCATCCTCCTTTTACCAGACATGGCCAAACTGAGATGTTGTTTGCACCCTAACCAGCTGGATATGAGGGTTCCTAGTGAGGCAAAGGAGCAGACTCTTGCCCTCAAAGTTACTCCACACCAGAGACACCCTCTTGTTTATGCTATTCTCCTCTGCCAATAGTTTTGGCAGAGTGGTTTCCTGGAGTTTCTGACCACCATGTTTGACATGGTTTGGGCAGGATGTTTCTGGAAGGGAGCCCCATGTTTCTGTTGCAGGGAGTCCAAGGGGTACAGCTGACCAGCAAACTGTTCCCGCTTTCAGGAGAGTTCTTGGGGGACCTCACTGGCTGTTTGCAGATGTGCATGCTGACCCTTTCCCGTTCCTGGGAGTGAGACCCAGCTGAGACGCACCCAGCCCTCCCCCCTCACCTGGAGCTCTGGCACCGCTGGGCCTGGGGGAGAATTGTCCCATCTATTTCTAGCAGTCAGCTCTGAGATTTACAGGCATCAAACACATTCACAAAATATTTGCTTAATAACGAGCTTGTCATGAAGCATTTCTGTGCTAGTGTGCTGTAACAATGCAAAGTGTTTTGGCAAAGAGGAGGCAAATTTCTTTGAAATTAGGATATTCAAAGTAAATACTCAACTCAGGGCTTTTGCTATTGCTTTAAGAAATCTGTTGTGCCCATAAAATCATGTCTCTGCTGTTCGTGCCATTCAGTTGACATTTATTTCAATTTTCAGATAGCAACTTCTTCCACTTTTCCTTCTGTAATTCAAAATAGGAATCTTTAAGTCCTTAGGAAATTGTTTTTGTAATATTCTAAAGTGAAAATACTTGCAAATGTGTACTTTTTGGAACAAGCATAAATTTTATATTCAGGACTAAAGTAACCTTTTATGTGCGATCTTGTCTGTACTGTAAATCACAAAGGGTTTTATTTTCTCTTTTTCAAGCAGGTCTCAATTGCCTATGTTTTCACAAGATTGGAATTTCTGGGGAGGGGACTGAGATGGGTCTGAGAGCTGCTCCTTAGCTCTCTGTCAATGTCCATATGGGGTTCTTGCCCTCATCCTTGTTTGGGGGCTCAGCTCCCTACAAGTTTCTCTCAATACCCCCCAATTTTCCTGGGTGTCCCCTTTGTTCTCAGGCCCAGGCAGCTGTCAGTGGGCATCTGCCAGGCACTGACACCACAGCTGCTCGGCCCCCCAGTGCCCGCCTCTGCTGGACAAGACCCTGCCTCCCCTTGTCCCAGCCCAGGCATCTATCTTCTAAGTGCTCAGGGTGGGAGGTAGGGAGAAGATCTGGTTTGAGGAAGCCCATGCCATCCAGCCCTCTGTGCCTAGAAGGTTTTCCAAGATTAGTTCTTTCAGGATTCACTCATGGTGTTTCTAGGACCCAGATGAGTCCAGGCTGGGTGGGGATGGGGCTGAGCGCAGAGGCCAAGGCTGGTTAAGATCCTTGGCTCCTCTCCCTGCACTACACTCTGCTTGCTCTTATCCCCTGCCCCTCCAGGACACAGATTCCTGGAGCTTCTTCATTATTTGCCAGAAACTCGGGGTCCCAGCTTATGCTCACACTACTTGGAGCACAAGTTCCCTCTCAGCCAGAACTGTGCACCAGCTCGTTAACTGTCTTTCAGCTGTGCAGTGTCTCAGACCCTCCCATGGAGCATAATTCTGATGTCACTTGCTGCTGGGTACAGCTGAGCACAGGATGAATTGGGGGTTGGGGATGGGGGCCACCTTTAAGGGCCAGGAAAAGGTAGACACAGGAGAACTGAAGTCTCTAGACTTCTTCCAGCCTTAGTCCTCCAACCAGGAATGAGTGGGTTCTATTAGCTGATCTCTAAGGATGCCTTGAAATCTTTAAACTGCTGGGAGATAGAATTAAAGCTTATTTATAAGTTAGTATTATTTTAAAAACAGTAATGGGTTAACGGGTTGATTGGACAAACATCTCTCTTTTTGTTGTCTCCCATTCATTTCCAGCCTATCTTCTTTGCCAGTATAAACATTACGATTTTGAATTTCCCTGCAAGTACTGCTTTGGCTGCATCCTGTAAGTTTTGATAGATAGCATTTTCACCAATACTTAGTGCATTTTTAGATTTCATTATGATTTCTCAATTGACTCAGGAATGATTTAGACAAATAGGGTTTTTTTTTTGTTTGTTCGTTTTTGATGAGGGAGTAGATAATACATTTAAGAACTTCAAAATTCAAAAAGCATAAAATACCTTTAAGAAAAACTACTACTACTACCCTGTTCTCCAGTCAGCCTTCCTTAGGCGATCAATATTATTTGTTAGCTGAGTATCTCTCCAGATAAAGTTTATGCACATATGGCTTGGCGCCTGTACCTCAGTGGTTAGGGCACTGGCTACATACACTGGGGCTGGTGGGTTTGAACCCAGCCTGGGCCTACTAAACAACAATGATAACTGCAACCAAAAAATAGCTGGATGTTGCGGCGGGTGCCTGTAGTTTTTCAAATGGCTACTTGGGAGGCTGAGGCAAGAGAATCACTTAAGCTCAAGAGCTTGAGGTTGCTGTGAGCTGTGATGCCAGGGCACTTTACCGAGGGCAACAGTGAGACTCTGTCTCGAAAATAAATAAATAAATAATGTTTATCCGCATAAAGTAAAATGTGTGTGTCTGAGTTTAGAGACACATGTGACATGCTTATATGAATATGTGTATATTCCTCTCCTCTTTCCTAGGTAAATGCTGTTGTTTTAGTTCTGAAATGTGTTTTGAGTTGTCCTCAGTGGCATGTCTTAGAGATCGTCCACATCAGTATGTGAGGAGCTTCCTCATTCGTTTTTGCAACTGCATGGTATCCCATCGGATGGATGAATTGCAGTCTAAACAACACCCAGTTCCCTATGGATGTATGTTGATGTTCTTTATAGCTTTTTAAAATCTATAAGCAATATTACAATAAAATAATTGTTTTAACATTGTTAAAACATTATTAAACATTGTTAAACATTGTTTAACATTTCATAGATGGGCAGCTCTCAGTAGAAGTGGAACTTCAATGTCAAAGCTGCACCGGGGCCTGAACTGCCCTGGGCCAGGTTCTACCTGCAGCAGCCCCCCCAGTGAGAGACCCTGCTCACGCCTCAGCTTTTCCTGCAGAGTAACCTGTCAAGTTTTAGTTCTTTGTTGATCTATTAGTGAATAATGGTTATCATTTTAGCTTTATTGGAATTTCCTTTGTTATGAGTGAAGCTGAACATCTTTTCATGTGTTGCAAAGTGATTTGTACAGATCTTGGTTTCTAAATGCTGTGCTCCAGAAAAAGGAACTAGATATCATTGGAGAAACGGGTGATTCTGGGTCTGGGACAGGGAAAATGCCAGATGAGCCTCGAGCATCTTATAACATCAGAAGTAAGGAGGTGCTAAAAACAAAACAGAAGCAACCCACAACCATGGGGGTTAATGTCAAAAGGTCACAGAACCAACTAAAAAAGCTCCCAGTGGGCTGGGCAATGTGGCTCATGTCTGTAATCCTAACATTCTGGAAGGTTGGGGTGGGTGGATTGCTTGAGCTCAGGAGTTTGAGAACAGCCTGAACTAGAGTGAGCCCTCATCTCTACTAAAAAATAGAAAAATTAGCTGGTGTTATAGTGGGCACCTGTAGTCCCAGCTACTCAGGAGCCTGAGGCAAGAGGATTGACTGAGCCCAGGAGTTTGAGATTGCTGTGAGCTGTGATGCCATGGCACTCTAGCCCTGGCAACAAAGTGAGACTCTGTCTCAAAGAAGTAAAAACCTCCCAATGACCTAAGCTAAAACGATGTGAGCAGTAAAATAAATACTGTAGTGTTGGACTAGAGCCCAAAATGTAAAATAAATACACATAAATATATACTGATATAAATCAATGATTGAATAAATAAATAGGGTGATCAGTTCCGAAACAGAGGGACTGAGTTGCCCCACAGTCAGGCCCTCCATCTCCACTAGGACTCACTATCTGCTGGGAGCTGCTTTTCAAATGGCGGACACTTTCTGCTGCCGAGGCCTTGCTCACAAGCTCATTCTGCAGATCTCCTATCCAGACTTTGCAAGTATATCACATGGCTCCCATACCTACCACGGACAGCTCTACCACCAGGGAATCTGCAGGGGACATGGCCCAAGTGGCACAGTTACTTGATCTATCACCTGCACCTTCTAGAGAGAGATCCCTTTCTTGTTCTTAGATCCAATAAAAACTAGCACTTTCTAAGTAATCTGACAAATGGGTCATAGCAGTATTTCCAAGTGTGTCATGCATCGTCTCCAAAGTCCAAAGAGGTTCACAAAGGCTTCTTCAATGGTAGTGGAGGATGCAGGCTGAGGAACTTGTACCCTGATTTGGAGTGAATGTCTGAGGATGACCCACACCACTGGATCTCAAAGAACTGCACTGGCATAGCAGACGGTGAGCCATGGAGGGTTTGTCTCCCACCCTCCATGATGCATGGTATTGTACAAGGCCATCTTGGGAGACTTTCTACTTCCTGCTGACCAGGTCTGATTACCGTGACTAAGGTCCCTGAAAATCTGTACTGCTGTCTACTCCAGGTAAACACCAATCACTTCTTATGCACCTTCCTGATAGAATTTGAAAGGGTGCTCTTACCACATCAACAGCTTTATACCAGATTCCAGAGGCCATGTTGATCTGTTCTACTGAAGAGGTAACAGGTGGGAACAGCCCCCCTTGGGGCTCCCATTTGGCTAGGTTTAAATAGTTCATCATCATCTGCTATGATTCAAACAATTTTTGGAAGGGTCATACTGGTGAATTAGACAGGGATAGAGTAGGGACCACCTTCCCAGCATCCTTTTAGAGATTAAGGGAACAGAGATCTCTGCCATGGTCCTCACACTTAGCATCCCTCTGGATTTTCCGCCTTGTGATTAGATCCACCCTAAACAAGCACTCAAAGACTGAAGAAATGCCCACAGATGGCTCTCCAGGCTCATCAGCTCCCTGTAAGATAGACTTGGCCTAGGACGTCATCTGTCACTTGGCTTCCACAGACCCCACTCTAACAAGGGTGTCATGATGGAACTTTAGGGTTCCTGGAATTAGTGTCAGTTCTAATCCTGTATCCAACAGTCCTTGAAAGATCTGAGGTTTCCCCCTTGCTAGGGTAAAAGTTATTCTGATAGTGGACTGAAGAGGAAGGCCTGGAGAATACCACTGTGTGGACTTCAGGGTCGTTTCTCGAGAGGACCTTTCTTCCCTTCAGTCTACAGGCTCTGATTCTGAGCACTGGCTCAGGTCTGGATATTGGGAGAGGGATCATTATTTGTCCATCAATTTGGCTGACGTCAGTCTTCTGCTCACACATGCTTATCCTTTTCTGGTTACAGAAATCAAGACCTACTGGCTGTCCCTCTCCTTGGCCTCTAGAAAGACCGTGGCCTATCATCCATCACCGTGGATATCCCCGTCAGGCTCCCGGTCACCTGTCTGGCCTTGCTGCCCATTTTGGGGACTGCATTATCTTACCTCTGATGGTTAAGTGAGGTGCATGGTCTCGGCTGCTTTGGGTCCTGTCTTCCCGTGCTCACTAAGCAATCCAGTTCTGTAGCAGGGTCTCCTGCCATCAGCTCTGTCCTACAGACAATGGCCGCAACTGAGCTCATCGGCGATGCCTAGGCTTCCTTCACTGTGAGTTTCTCACAGCCGTTCCCCTGGGAACGAGAGAGGGAATTCTCCATCTTTCCTGATAACTTCATCCCAGCGCTGCACCTTCTGAGCTGTTTAACCCCTTCCTTAATCATCTGCCAAGGTAATTCTGGCATTGCCTCTTCATTTACTGTAGGCCAGTGTTGTTGTCGCCCCCCAGATGACCGCCCAGCAGAGTCTTAGTGGTTGCCCAAGGTGCCCTCATCATGATGTAGGATCCTGAGTCTTGGGGTAGTTCCCTTTAATCAGTAAACTCTCTAGCCCACCCTGCTAGCCCACCCTTCAGTGAAGAAGGTGGCCTCTCAAGGGCCCTAGGTCTATGTGAGGAGGGGGCCTTGATTCTAACTCCTCACTTTCTGTGGGCTCCTGTCTCCAGTCCCCATGTGGCCCTAAAAACCAGAGGACCTCCATTCAGGGCCACCAGCACCCTTTGCTTATACTTACTACTCAGGCTTTCTCTTCCTTTCCCCTTTCCTTTCCCCGGAATACCGTTTACCTTCTTGCAAGCCCAACTGTACATCTAAAAGGGTGCTCATGGGGTGGCACCTGTGGCTCAAAGGGGTAGGGCACCAACCCTACATGCCGAAGGTGGCGGGTTCAAACCCAGCCCCGGGCAAAAAAACTGCAAAAAAAAAAAAGTGCTCATGATTTAACAGCATTTGTATCCACTTCATCGTTTTTGCTGCTGTAGCTATTATCTTCAGAATACCAAGTCTTGGTATTGTAGGAAGCAGAACCCCTCGTAGTTTCTTGTTTCTAACACATAAAAATTGGCTGTTGCAGAACAAATAGAATAGCAGTTTACATTCTAGCATGTTCCAAACAATTAAATTACTTCTCTCCTCTCCACTCCTTGCTGCCCAGAGCTGTAGGGGAATTAATTTGGGATTTTGAAGCAGCATGTAAATTCCTGAGGGGGGTGGGATGAAAATCATGGTGATGGGGGCGGGGCGCATGCCGGCTGCACCTGCCCAGCCACCAAATAGAATCTGTGTGCTTTTGATTTGTGCTTCATTTATTGCTTCTGTTTGTAAACATTTAGTTTTATTTGCTTATAGATTTTTGTGGTTTATTTTTCCCCCTTCTTGTGCAACTTGTTTTTGCGTGTGATGTGAGATACGATGCCAGCCATCCTCCCCCATCTCCCTGGCTGATTGTCCTGCTGCTATTTCTAAAGACAATCCTGCTCCTGCCCATCAAGTGTGATACATAATTACTCCTGGGTAGGCGGCTCTGGTCCTCTGCTGCTCATCCGTGTGCAGAATCAGTAGGAGTGCATTTGGCTGCAAGGAGCAGAAAAAGAACCCCCCGGCCAGCCACACTTTAGATAGATGGGGGTTTCTTTTTCACATGTAACAGTACAACCAGAAAGGACAGTTTCTGCTTTTGGTTGAGAAACCAAAGTGTCTGAGTGGTAAGAGTCTCTTTAGTATGCTAACAGTGCGGCCACCAGGGACCAGACTCTTTTCTCTTTTCATTCATCTTCTTAACTGTTCTGTCACCTCCTGGGCACAGATGGCCACTGTGGCACCACTCAGGACAGTGAGGTGTGGGGTGCCAGCAGCTTCTACCCATTTCATCAGGAAGTGCAGGGTTTCCCAGGCACCCCCCCCCCCGCCCTAGCAAACTTCTGCTTCTGCCTCCTAGGCCAGCACAGCCACTGTTTGCTTCCTCTAATTGTAAGGAAAGCTGAGAAAGGGGGTGACTGGGCTGTCCTGGGTGACTTACAACAATGGTGATTTCTGTGGGCTGGGGATGAGAGCTGGGCGGCTCCAGACCAGTCTCAGGGCTTACATACCACCGCATTATTGTCTTCTGAGAAAATTTTGTGCCTTGAGAGTACTTTTGTGGGGAAAAAGCAAACAGATAGAAGCTAGAACTCCTGGATGTGGCCAAGTGCACCCCAGGGAGCCTGTGGGAAGTGAGGTGCATCCAGCCTTTCCCAGCAAGACTGATGGCCACACTGGGCCTCACAGAGAGAAGGTGGGGGGCTTGATGTGTCTCACAGAGGTGGTCAGGTGGGGCGGAGTAGGGAGGGGAATACAGAAGGACATTGTAACATTATGACATCATAAGAAAACCGAATTTGGTCTCTGCCCCTGGGTCCTGGCACACAGCTTCAAAACCCATGGAATGTGCGGAGTGCTCAGAGTATCTTTAGGGTGCTAATGAGATGGCTGCAGAGCCGGGGCCCCTAGAGAGCCTCTGGGTGGAGGCTGGTCACCAGAGAGACCAAGACGTGATTAGAAGTTGGGACTTTCAGCCTCACCCCCAACCTCTGGGGAGAGGATAGGGGCTGAAGGTTGAGATGATCTCCAAGGACCACTCTATTCAGTCATGCCTGTGTAATGAAGCCTCCTAATTGAAAGAAAGAGAACTATTAATACAACAAGACAGACGAATCAACAGACATGGGCCGAGGTGGGGGCCAGACTCAGGCATGCAGCCTGTGTGACGCTACTGCACATAGGAGGCTCAGCAGGCAGAACTAACCTAGAGTGGGGGAAGCCAAAGCAGTGGTTGTCTTGGCTGGGGAGGGGCGCAGCCCCTGGGAGGAGGCAGGGGCGCCTTCCGGGGCTGCACAGGTTCCAAATCGCAATCTGGGTGGTACAGACGTGTGTAAAGGCCTTTTGCACGGAGTGAACACTTGATTATTAAAGTATGTGAGTTACTTCTCTACAGGAAATGAAAGAAAAAGGTGGGAGAGAGAAACCCCACACTCTTTGAAGAGTACATGTCTTACGCAACAGGAAAACATTTTGAAATTTTAAGCTAATTTTTCTCATTCTTTCCTGCCCCCCCCCCCCCTTTCCTTTCCCCCTCCCTGAACCAAGCAGAAGCTGGAAACTTCAACTTGCCCACCTGGGGATGGAGTGTGACTGCAGACAGTGAGGCTGGATGGGTGGGAGGTTGGGAGGGTGGAAAGATAGAAGGAGATATAAAGGAAAAGAGAATAGCAGCCTCCATAGCAGATTCTGCAGCCTGGGGATAGGAGGAAGGATGGAAAGATGAACCCGTCTTTCCAAGAGAGCCGCTCAGGAAAGTAAAGAACGGGAGGATCCCTGCACTGCAGGGTTGTGGGAGGCTGTCCAGATGCCCCACAAGGGGCTGCCAAGAGCCACAGCCCCCTGAGGCCTGCTGATGGGATGTGGCCTTGGAACCAGGACCTCAGGGTAGGCACAGCCTGGAGATCAGCTCAGGATCTCAGAGCCAATGGACTGCAGAGCCCCAGGTGAGAGGAGAAATCCATCAGTGCCCATCTTGACAGGGGTGAAAGGCAACCATTAGCTAGAGAAAACTGGGCAACGGTCTAAGGTAAGATGTGGATGTGGGTTCTGTGAGCAGCCCGTTTTATGCAAGAAAGCCCTTGATCACAGTCTCATTTCGGATCTAACTGGTGCTGGCCAGATGTCTCCTCAGGTATTAAGTGTTGCTCATACCTGTAATCCAGCACTTTGGGAGGCCGAGGTGGGAGGATCACTTGAGCCCAGGAGTTTGGGGCTGCAGTGAGCTATAATCACACCACTGCACTCCAGCCTGAGCAGCAGAGTGACACCCTGCAAAAAGAAAAAAGAATTTAACTGGCCTTTGTTCCTAGTTCCCAGGAATAACACTCTAAATCAGGGGTCCTCAAACTACGGCCTACGGGCCACATGTGGCGGAGTGATTGTATTTGTTCCCGTTTCGTTTTTTTTTACTTCAAAATAAGATATGTGCAGTGTGCATAGGAATTTGGTCATAGTTTTTTTTATAAACTATAGTCCAGCCCTCCAACGGTCTGAGGGACAGTGAACTGGCCCCCTGTTTAAAAATTTTGAGGACCCCTGCGAATCCAACTAATAATCATAGTTATTCATCCAAGATCATACCTGAGTTTACGCTGAGGTGATAAGATGGGCTCCTGGACAGCTTCCAGATGGGGGCTGCTACTGGGAAGGCCAACCATGTGATTAGAGGGCTACAGTTCTGAGACCACTGGGGAGGGAAAGGGGGGGGCTGGAGACTGAGTTCAACTACCCATGATTCAACCAACCATGTCAGCATCATGAAACTCCAGCAAGATCTCTGGACACTGAAGCTCGGTGGAGCTTCCTGATTGGTGAACGCCTGGATTTGCCAGGTAGGGCAGGCGCCTGAATCCATGGAGAGGAGCACGGAAGTTCTTTATTCCGGACCCCCGCAGACCTCACCCTAAATACGTCTCTTCATTTGGCCTGTCCTGGTCTCTGTCCTTTGTAATAATACTGTAATCATAAGGACAGCACTGACTGAGTTCGGTGAGTTGTTCTAGCAATTTATTGAAGCTGAGGGGATTGTGGGAACCCCCAAATTTGTAGCAAGGCAGAAGTGCAGGTGGCCTGGGGACCCTCTGAACTTTTGGCCAGTATCTGAAGAAGGGACAGTCTTCTTGGGAACCATGTCCTTCAATCTCTGGAGTCTGACACTAACTCCAGGTGGTTGTGTCAGAATTCAGTGGCCACACACCAGTTGGAGCTGAAACAGAATATTAAGAAAAGTCGTGCATTAGAAGTAGAGCAGTGTGCTTCAGAAGGAAAGCCCAGGTCTATCTGAGAGATCATTTTAACACAGGGACATTTAGAATTGCGTATAGCAATGATGCAGTGGATCAGATGATAGCATTTGTATTTTTGTGCTAAGTTTGGAAATATACATCTCTGGCATTTTACAAACTTATGAAGTTTAAGAGATTTGGCATATTTGGGTGTTAACATCAGACTTGTGATTCTAATTTTAAATGGGCTCTTGAGTCATTGATTTCGACCTGTGATTGCGAGTTGAAATCCTACTAAGTTGGTAAATAGTTTTTGAATATTTAAAAATTACCATAATGGTACATTTCATATATTTAATTTGTAAGGATCACGTAAGAACTTGGGAAGATTTGTTAGATAATTGAAAAACTTAGAAAATGGAATATAATAAACTTTGATTGCAGCTTAAAAATGTTTAAAGGAGTTTAATTAACTAAGTAGGTAAGTGGTACAAACATTAATCAAAGTTCTCCCTAAAAATGATTGTTAAAATTTGCTGAATCTATTCATAGAATAAGATCTGTAAGCTGGATTTGAAAGCTCCAGGCAGTGGGGGTGGAGGGAGACACGCAGTCGCTGTCCAATGGGTAGGAAGTTTCAGTTTATGAGATGCAGACATCCTGAGCTCTGCTGTACCATGTTGTGCCTACCAGTAACAGTGCTGTGTTATACCCTTAAAATTTGTGATCTCATGCTAAGTATTCTTACCATAATAAAAAAAAGTTGGTGGGAGGGTGGCGCCTGTGGCTCAAAGGAGTAGGGCACCGGACCGATATGCTGGAGGTGATGGGTTCAAACCCAGCCCCAGCCAAAAACTGCAAAAAAAAAAAAAAAAAAAAAAAAAAAGTTGATGAGATAAAGGTTGAGGAAGAATTAGGGCTTAAAAACCAGCTTTAAATACAAAATTACCTGTCGGGCTCAGTGGCTTACACCTGTAATCCCAGCACTTGGGAGGCCAAGGCAGGTAGACGGCCTGAGCTCATAGGTTCGAGACCAGCCTGAGCCAGAGCGAAACCCTGTCTCTAAAAAATAGCTGGGTGTTGTGGCGGGCACCTGTAGTCCCAGGCACTTGGGAGGCTGAAGCAAGAGGATCACTTGAACCCAAGAGTTAGATGTTGCTGTGAGCTATGACACCACGGCACTCTACCAAGGGTGACCAAGTGAGACTCTGTCTCAGTAAATAAATAAATACCAAACTACCTAAAAAGACTTTGCTCAAAATCTGCCCTCAAGGACCCCAAAACATTCACTGAAGCTGGATCAGAAGTGAAACCGAGGTCAAACCCCAAGCTTTTACCACTCTAGATGAAGATGCCGCCTAGATGCCAGTGCAGGAGGCCAGGACTTGAGTAAGTGCTCTGGTATCCAAGTGTTACTGCAGGCTCTGGTGACAGACCCCATCACATGCTTGGAGAATTATGACACTTCTCCGTCAGCCCAGCCACTCAGTGCTCGAAACTTCTGTTTTTATATTACTCTGAAAGTTAAGCTTTAATAAAGAAATGTTTTTTTATTCTAGAATAATAAAATGGGAAACTGCTGATCCTGAGAGTTTTGGACTCTGTGGTCGTCACCTGAGTCTGTCCACTGAACATTCAGCTTCAGCTGAGTGGCCTTGGGCCTGGAGGTCTTCAGCCCCAAAGCAGCCATCAGGCTAGTCTGCAGTACCCTGAGGGTCACAGAAGCATCACAGCCCCATGCCTGCAGCCTCTGTAAAAACAAGTAGCACAGCCCCAGCCACCTGGTCATCAGAGCCTCTTCTTGGCGGGGGGCCCGTGATTGGCAGAATGACACCCCTGAAGAAAGTCCTAGTCTCTGGAACTTGCAAATGCTACCTTACATAGCAACAGAGACTTTGCAGATGTGATTAAGTTAAGGTTCTTGGGATTAGGGGAGATTATCCTGGATTATCCAATGGTCCCTGAATATAATCACAAGTTCCCTTCCTAGAGAGAGGTGGTGGCAGGGGGAGACTAGGTGAGATGGGGGCTGAGTGGACGCTGAAGCAGAAAGCTCTGTGCTAAGTGCAGGGAGCCAGCCTCAGACCTGGTACAGAACACAGCTTCTCCCCTAGAGCCTCTAGAGGGCACAGGTCCCTGCTGCCACCTTGGTTCCAGCCCAGTGACACTGGCTTTGGACTTCTGGACTCCAGATCTTGAGAGAATACAATTGTGTTGTTCTAAGCCACTGCTCGGTGGTACTGGTTACAGCAGACACAGCTGCCCAGAGCCTGTCTTGCTCCACTCACCTGGATGCCTGGGCTGCACGGCCTTCCTGACCTCTTGGACTGAGCCATCATCTTCTCTGGCAGACTGCTGACATCTCACCAACTGGTGGAGAACTTTTCGGCATCTGTCCTGGATCACTGATGCTGGTTCCTGAACTTGACAATGACATCCTCCCTTGCATGCCAAGCAATTTCCTTCTCAGTGCCTTCCTGGGGGTGGGGTCTTCATCCTCATCACAGGCTTACAGAAGAAGTCAGAAAAAAGAGGTTGCTGTCCCTGTGCCCACAGTGGCAGTTTTTATACCTCCCTGAGTCTGCTGCTGCTGCAGGATGTGGAGCCTGCAGACGGCTGGTGTGTGACAAGAATCTTCCCTCCGCCATCACCACTGAGGTGAGAGACCCCAGACACTCTACGGGCTGTGGCTGCTTTGGTAACCCCCATGCCTTCCCTGCAGGGAGGGGTTCGATATGCCCCCCCACATGGGTCTGTCTGTCTCTCTAGGGGTGTGGAGTCAGGTGCAGCAGGGTGGAATTCATTCAGCAAATATGACTTGTCTTCTATGCAAATCTAGCTCTGTTCTCTTACACAGCAACATGGTAGGTCAAAACACAAGCCCTGGAATCAGGTGACCTTGCTCAAATCTTGGCCTGGCCAGCTTTGGGCTGTGTGACCTTGGGCAAGTTACTTGTCTTCTCTGTGCCTCAAATAATAGCAGCATCCACTTTGCTGCTCTCCAACAGCTCTTCAACAGGTGGGGATGACGCTCAGTGCAGCACTTGGCACACGCAGGCTCAGGCTCACTCAGCATAAGTCAAGTGCAAGGGTGGCAGAAGAGGCAGACACCGGAGTCAGTACAGCTTAGTGAGAGGGGGGAAGGGTCCTCCGCAGCCCTGGTGTGCTACGTCTCTGTGAGAGTGCTGGCTGACGGTAGGTAAGAAAACCCGGAAGAAGAGACAGTGGGACAGAGTTGTGCCCAGCAGGCAAGAGCTCACCAGGCTGGGACACAGACAGGCACAGTGTCAGCGTGGCTGGCGGGAGAGAGGGAGTGAGGGCCAAGGCCAGCCAGAGCTCCAGGCCCAAAGGAGAGCAGTCATCCGGCCTAAAGGAGCATCAGGGTGGGGCTGGGTTGGCCAGAATGTAACTTCCGACAAAGGCAGGAAAGGCAGCCTGAGCTGTCAAGAGATGGCCAATTGGGCACTGCCTCTCTGTGCTCCAGATCACAAGGGGACTCGCGGAAATGGCCTCTCTCCTGCTCCTTCCACAGAAGATTCAAGTCTCCTGCCTTTTCAATGGGGCCAGGTCTGTGATTCCTGGACCTGAAGCAGAGGCACCATCCTGATCACAGGTAGGCGATAGGCAGGGTGACTGGCTGGCAGCCATCCATGGGCAGGCGAGACTGTGGGCTTTGTCCTCTGCCATCGATGTGGCTGACTCAGGGAGGCTGGTGGCGCTGCGGCCCCCTACTGGTGGCTGTTGCGTGCAGCACCTTCTGCCTTGCATCCCCGCTTCCCAGAGGCAGTGGCTGTGGCTAGGGTGAGAAGGGACCCTCTGCCCCTCTGTGAGCCTGCAGGTGGGCACATCCTGGGTCTGATATTGGGACTGTGGGTCTTTCACTTTGACACTGTCTCAATCTTTTTTCTGCTGCTATAACAGAATATCTGAGACTGGGTAACTCATAAAGAAAAGAAATTAATTTCTGACAGGTCTGGAGGCTGAGAAGTCCAACCTCAAGCTGCCAGCCATGTACCGGCCCAGAGGCGTCCAAGGTGGTGTCCAAGGCAATCTGCTGGGGTGTGGGAAGCAATGTCAGAACTGCCGCTTATATGTATTTTTAGCTCATTCTTTTAAATTTCAAAAATATCTTTTTGAATTGTATTATATAGTATCTTTCATATTATATTTAATACATTAGAACACGGGCATAAGTACATATTACATAAAATGGTGGCAGTAATTGTTTTAAAATATTTATTTTTGACAATGAATAAAGAACATTTTTATACCATTAACCTAATTGACAAGTATTTATTGATCACCTACTGTGTGCAAAGAGCTGTGCCAGATGCTGTGGGGATTTTACACAGACAGAGGACCAGTATAGTCATTGGCAGGGCAGTTAGACGTGCTGAGTCTGGATGCCAAGCTGGGAGGATATTTGTAGCTCGTCATAGCCGAGAATATAAAAAGCAGCTGCAAATCAAGAAGAAGGAGCAGACAGCCTAGGGGGGCGCCCGGCAGAGGAGATGTTCCATAGCGGCTCAGCCAGGACCACCGTGTAAGGCGACGCTCTTGCATCAGGAGAGAGCTGCATGTTAAAGGAACACAGAGAAGCTGAGTCCCCCGAGTGTGCTGATGAGGGAGCTGGCAGAGTGGCTGTAGTGACAGTGACAGCTTCAGAGTCATAAACACTGGCAGCCTCCAAGCTGACCACACATCTTCTGGAAATTTCCCCTACAGTTATGCCCACCTGGGGAAGACCATCCACATGTGTCCCCATGGCAGGTGGGTCAGGAAGCTCTCTCTGTACTGAGGTGGAAACAGAGCCAAGGGATCCTGCTAGTGGGAACAGCCAGGGGTACAATTTCTATTAAAAAGGAAAGAAAAAAGAATTTACACACACACATATAGACAACCCCCTGGAAAGCAGGCTGCAGGCAGGGGAAGAAGGACCAGTGCTTTCTTTGGGGACAGAGCCCTGGCCGGGAGGAGATGTGAGCGGGAAGGCCCAGCAGGAACCCAGAGAGCCCTGCTCTAGGCCTCCATCACTCCAGCCTCAAGTCCTTGTTGGGAGGGAATAACGCCCCAACCCCCAAATCCTGGAGGGCTGATGTCAGGTTGACATAAACCCAGTATCTCTTGCTGCCACTTATGGGGGTTTCTCCATGAGCCAGGTTTTTTGGTTAGGCTTCACCTAAATTATCTCAGGAAAGCTCACAATAGCTGGTCAAAGGGCTACATTTTTGCATCTCTATTTGCAAGGTGGCAGAAAGTGAGGCTTAAAGAAGTGAGACAATCAGCCCTTGTAACACAGCAGAGATTTGCCCCAAGTTCCTGAATTCCAGCCAAGTTCCTATTCTTGTGACTATGAAACAGCAAACCCAGAAGCCCCTGGACCACCTTGAGGGTCCCCTGAGGCAGCAGTTTTTGGAGCTGCCACCTCATGCACTTACTCTCCTTGTCCCGATGGGCTGGTGCTATCTGCCCTTCTTCTGTCCTTCCAGGCCTTGGGAACGAAGCACCCCAGTGATGCGGCTCCAGCAGGGTGGGCCTCAGTGCTGTGCAGGGATGTGGTTGATGAGAGAGCAGGGGAGAGGGAAGGGAGGAGAGGGGATGGAGAAGCAATAAACAATTAGAAACCGAAAAAGAATTATTTTTGAGACAGAATCTCACTAGTTGCCCTGGGTAGAGTGCCGTAGCATCATAGCTCACGGAAACCTCAAACTCTTGGTCTCAAGTGACCCTTTTGCCTCAGCCTCTCAAGTAGCTGGGACTAGGAGGCTGCCACAATGCCTGGCTAGTTTTTTTGTATTTTCAGTAGAGACAGGGTTTTGCTCTTGCTCAGGCTGGTCTTGAACTCTTAAGCTCAGATGATCCACCTGCCTTGGCCTCCAAGGGTGCTAGAAATACAAGTGTGAGTCACCACACCTGGCTGGAAACCAAACGTTTTTAAGTGCTATTAACAATAACTCCAAAAACTAAAATACATGAGTACAAATCTAACAAAAATAGGTAGTTTCTGGGTACTGAAACTATAAAATTCAGGTGAAAGAAATCAAAAAAGACCTAAGCGTATGTGCAGAAATACTGTACTCATGGAATAAGAGCTCAGTGTAGTTAAGTCACCAGCTCCCAGCTCCTAGTCTGCTTTCTTTGATCCTGCAGAACCCAGCACCCTCCTGGAGGGGCTGGCAAGGCCTAGCTCCACCATGTTCTGTGGCCATGAACAGAAGCTTAGGGAAAGAGGTGTTGGTTTATGATGACAGCAGTAATAGTCTTTGGGAAAAAATGTTTTCAAACAGTAGGTAAGTATATAAAGTCAAAAGTCAAGTTCTGGCTTGGTGCCCATAGCTCAGTGGTTAGGGTGCCGGTCACATACACCAGTGTTGGCGGGTTCGAACCTGGCTCGGGCCTGCTAAACAACAATGACAACAACAACAACAAAATACCCAGGCATTGTGGTGGGCACCTATAGTCCCAGCTACTCGGGAGGCTGAGGCAAAATAATTGCTTAAGCCCACGAGTTTTGGGTTGCTGTGAACTGTTATGCCACAGCACTCTACCAAGGCTGACAAAGTAAGACTCTGTCATCATCAACAACAAAAAAAGTCGAGTTCTTTCTGAAAATTCCTTCATTTTATATTCACCAGGGGAACCACTGCTATCAAGTAGCTTAGTCCATATAACAAGGCCTTAAGGCCAGGACGTCAGACTTCTACTGTCTAGATTCAAGTCCTGGCTCCATGATTGATTGGCTTGGTGTGACCTTGGCAAATTTCTTAACCTCTCTGAGCCTTAATATTTCAGGTGTGAAATAAGGACTCAGTTTAATATTGGGCATCTTTATGTGCTCATTATGTAAAAGTCCCAATAGAAGTTATCTTTATTTACAAGGCTCATACTTCATACAAAAAGTTTTTTATTTTCACAATTGTGAAAATAAGTGAAGACCAACCAAATGAGAACAAACAAAAACTGTTTATTGAGAATTTGCTATAGCAGCGGAGTCACTGCAACCACTTGTTTGGCAGAGACTCAGAGGCAGTTGGGGTGGTGGGAAGGCCATACATACAGTGAGGAAGGGGAGGCTCAGTCAGGGGTGCCCAGAAGGAGCTGCTGGCACCTAGGACATCTACTTAGTGTGACTCCTGAGGGTGTGTGTGTGCAGATCTGGCTTTCTTTGATTGGTCCTAAATTGGAAAACAGGACAACAATTAGGGAAACTGGCAATTACTGGCCAAGGCCCGGCTGTTTGGGCCCAGTTGATGTAGAGATTATGGTTTTGCCTCCTGGACTGGCTGCTGCAGGCCGCGCAAGGTTCTATTTTCATGTGGTCAGGCCTCCATTTGTACCCGCACTCTCATATCCACACTGCCCTGGGCTTGCCTTGTGCAAGCTTCTTCCTTTCTGTCCAGGGATGTGGGGCCGGGACACCCCGAGGCAGGCTCCCAACTCCAGGTCACCCTCCATCTCTGCACTGCCTCCAGCTCTGCCAGCTCTGGGGTGTCCTTGGGCTGAGCCCTGTGGGCTGTGCAGGGGCCACTTCCACCTACTGAAGGCACAGTCCAGGCCTGATACACCTGACCAGGCTGCTGCCCTGTCACTCGCATCTCTGTGAGTCACTATGGCCATCTTGTGCCACAGACTCTACCTGTGCCTTGGCAGAGCTGACATGTTTGTCACTACCTGGGTGCCCAGGTAAGCTGGCAGGGCAGGCAGGTGGGCGGCCACCACCTGAGCAGCTGGTGCTACTGCTGCTCTCGGTCCTCAGTCTCTCTTTCTCTTATTCAAGCTGCTTTCTGGATTGTGAGGCCCTGGGGTTCTCCTGTCTGGGTTCAACCCTGGCTCCATTATTTACCCTGCACCTTCTGGTTTGCTCAAATTTCACAAAATGATTCAGCACAGCCCCTCCTGCTTGGTGGGACAGGACAGGTGGTGAAGCCACATTGGTAGAGCCACGGCGACATCACTGGAGCAACAAGGAGTCCCCCCCTTGGGGGTGGGGGGAGCCTAGGGTTAGGGGAGTCTGCCTTACCCTGGCAGAGGACCTGAGGTGACAGGAGAAAGAGGGCAGGGCACTCCCACAGGCTCCATGACTTCCTATCCTCAGATGCCCCAAGGTCCAGAGAGGGGCCTGGCTCTGTTTTACGAAGTCCCAGAGCCCATGTGTGCCCCTGCCAAAAGGCAGCAGGAGCCTGGGCCTGCAGCCACCAGATAGCCCCAAATAAAACCAGCCCTGCAGTGTTAGGCAGCTGCCCACCTCTCCCAGCTTTTCCTCTGCCCTGGGCAAGTGAGGCCTGGCTGGGCCTGGGGCCTGGCTGCAGGGAGTTCCTGGCAGTGAGGACGCTGGCCCTGAGGGGCAGGCGGTGTCAGAGGGGGAGTTAAATGTGCTTTCACATGGTAGCAGGTTTATTCCCATTTCCACTTTCTTTCAGGAGAATTCACTCAAGCGGGAGAATCTTCTTAAACCCTGCTAATACCTCATTCTAAAAACAAAGAGAAGGCAGCCTCCAGCTCCGAGCCCCAGCAGGCAGCTGCAGGCAGCTGGAACATTGGAAAGTTCGGCTTGTTTTCACAGGATGTATTTTTGTAGTTTTCTTCTATTTGAGGTACTGGGTTTCCGGTTATGGTAGTTGATATAAACATTGTGAGGAAAATAAATTATTAAGAAGTCAGTTCACTGAAAGAAAACCATGAATTAAATAATAGCATGAGTGATCTGACAGAAGCCAGCAAGGCTGTAAAAGGCAGAAGTTTGGAAAATGCTGCTCTGAGGCAGGACAATTATCACCTGCTGGGGCAGACACTCATTATTTTATTCCTGTGTCTTATTCTTGGGTTGTCCTGATGCCTTGAACCGGGGTCTGGAGGATTTTGGAAACTTGGAACACGTATTAATTAATTAAGTATATACCACCTCCTTTCATCTTCGTACTCTATGAGATCAGTCCACAACCCTGTTTTACAGAGGAGGAAACTGAGACAGAGAGAGATTAGCTACTAATAACTTCCCTGAGGCCAGCCAGCCCGAGAGTAACGGAGCCAGGCCTTGAACCCCACTGGCAGGCTGTGGGATCCATGGGTGAGCACCCACTGTGGTCCCAGCTGCTCAGCCCTCGAGCTCAGCAGCACAGTGTCAGCGCTGCAATTTTGTCCCCATGTAGCCTTTTCAAAGGCCTCAGCCCACCCGGTGCTGGCTTCCTCAGAGCCTTCGGGCTGTGGTGTCCCTGGGCAGTGCCATCCAATATGCCTATCTTAGGTACACAGGCACTACAGCACTGACCTGGGCCCCTGATGTGTGGGGACCTAAGAGACCAGAGTCCCTGGGGTGGAAATCCTGTCCTGGGCTGCTCTCTTGGCTGGTGGCTCCAGGTTGGGGGAAGCCGGCAGCATGGAGTGTGGCTGTCATTGTTCTTTCAGGGTAGAATTGAAGGAGTACTGGTCACTGGGGTGTGAAACAGCCACAGCTAGGCTGTCCTCCCAGAAGGGGCATTTGGAGAACGTTCCCATCTCTTTTCAGGATGACAACAGTGATGGGGGAGTGGGCCAGATATATGCTTGCTAGGGGAGCATCTTGCCTGGTTCTGAAGATCTGAGGGTCCCTGGAGAGCATTTCACCTCCCTCCCTCCCCATCAGCTGCCATCCCTGAGTCCTTCCTGCACTGTAAGCTGGGGGCCTTGCCTCCTTCTCCCTGGGACTGAAGGCCTTGCCTGCCTGACACCACCCAGGGTGCAGAGGATGGTGAGTGAGGCCCTAGGGGAGAAGGGGCTGAAGATGGAAAACATAGGGACAAGGTCCTGGTGACACAGTCCAGGGCAGGGGGCTTTTCTTTGCTGGCTGCAGAGAAAGCCCAGCGGTGCCAGAGTCCCTCGGGGCTGGGATGTCCCATCCTCCGTCTCCTGGAGGCTCCAGGTTCCTGTCTGCCCATGCTATGGATAGCAGGAGGCACCCCCCCTCTCAGGGAGCCGGGCCTAAGGAGCTGCAATCAGTGGCCCAGTGACTTCAGGTGTCATTCATGCCATATGGGACTCACCTGGCACTTGGGTTCACCGGCCACCTGGCCCTGTGCTGGCTTGGAGCCTTAAAGCCTGGGTGCAAGCCCCTGACCACACCCCTACCTTCTCCAGGGGGGGCATTTGCCTTTTGTATTCATCGTTCCAGAAGTAGGAGAATGTCTGGAAGCAGAAGCCTTCAGGGGAAGAAGAGATTCATCAGGGGAACCGTTTTTTTGTCCTTCTCCTGGGGCCTCCTGGACACCTACATTTAAACCTCCCTGCTCACCTCCTGGGTACCCCCCACCTGGGTCCCATCTCACAGCCACCTCCCCAGCTGCCCTTCCAGAAGGACAGAACTGCCTCCATGTCCCATTTCCTTGATCTGTTGGGGCCCTCTCTGTCCACAGATTGGCCCTGACCATGGCCTTGGGGGCTGAGGAAGGCTGACGTGCTGAAGAGAAATCAGGTTGCAGATGAACAGAAACAGCTAATAAAATATGAAATATCTAGTGTGCTGGGGCAGCTTCCTTTAGGCATTGGCGACACTGCAGTCCTCGTCAGTGTCACCCAAATAGGGAGTGACAAGGCATGGACCCCAGGCAGCAGCCTAATGTGCCTCACATGCGCCGAGTGGACAGCAGAGCCTGGGTCCCATGGAGGCAGCATCTGTACCAGCTCCAGTGAGCCTGGGTCTGTTAACTTCTCATAGCAAGGTCATGCCGAGGCCCGGCCAGGCAACTCCCTAGACCCCCCAAGGATGGTCAGGCACCTCCTTTATACTCGCATGTCCCAGCACTTTAGCATTTCACCATCTTTCTGTGCTTGTCAAATCTGTACCAGTAGTGCTTATGTTTACTTGTGCAGTCAGTGCCCAAGGGCTTTACTTACAGCCACACAATCTATACAATAGATACCACTATTACACATTTTACATTGAAGGAAACTGAGGCACAGAGAGATTAACTCACCTCCCCAAGGTCACTGAGGTAGAACCAGATTCAAATCCGGGTAGTCTGGCTGTAGAGCTTGTTTTCTTAACTGCTGTGTTTGTCTGTTTTCTGGTCTGCTACCCTCCAGACTACACTTTGTAAGGGCAGAGTCCATGTCTGTTTTATTCATCTTCACATCTGTAGTAACTAGCTGAGTGGCCAGGTCCTCAATAAAGATTTGCTGATTGAAATAAAGACCAAGGTCACCTATAAATTGCAGGAGTCACGGCGAGAACTTAATGTACAACTCCACCTCTATTCTTGGAGTTTAAACATTTCACCAGGTGTGTGTCAATTTTTCATTATTTCTACTCAACAATTACTGGGACATTGCAATCTAAACATTTCATCCTTCAGCTCAGAGATATTTTCTTTTCTTACTTTTTCTGTTACTTCAAGCCCTAAATTCAAAGTTTTCTCTAATTTAGGCAAATGTTGAAAACCTTCAATCAAACTTCCAAGTCTTATAACTTTTTTTCATGTTTTTCATTTTCCCGTCCTTTTTCTCTGTGTTCTGAGAAACCCCTTTGTGATGAACTTCCAGGTCAGTGTAACACTTTATTATTCAACCAACTAATTAATGTTCCTAGAATTTGTTTGCAATTTTCAAAACTTAGCATGTTTCATTTTCCCACCAGCCTTTTTTAAAAAAATAGATATCCTCTTGAATTTCTCTGGAAATGTCAACTACAGGTATTTTACCTTTTTCATATGTTTATTATATTACCTCACCTACCAAATGTATTGGTTCTTCTGTTTGTTGAGTTTCATGTCTCTTTCAGTGCATTGGAATTCCTTATATTTTTGGTGTTTGTTTAAAGATGAGGAGGTCTAGAAAAATCGTTGACTGCTGGAACGTTACCCAGGGGATTCTTAAGTGAAGGAATTATTATTATTATTATTTGAGACAGAGTCTCACTATGTCACCCTCGGTAGAGTGCCATGGCATCACAGCTCACAGAAAATTCTAACTCTTGGGTTTAAGCGATTCTCTTGCCTCAGCCTCCTGAGTAGCTGGGGCTACAGGCACCTGCCACACTCTTGCTGTTACAGTTGTCGTCGTTGTTTAGCAGGCCTGGGCTGGGTTCGAACCTGCCAACCCCGTTGTATGTGGCTGGCACCGTGACCACAGAGCTACAGGCGCCGAGCCAAAATTAAGGAATTTAGTTGGCGAAGAAGTGACTGAGAGATCTCAGTCCTTAGCTGTGTTAAGACCAATGAAGAGGAGAGTCTGAGACGCACCATGGCAGGGGGCGTGTGTGTCAGGGAAAGGGAGAAAGGTGGGGGTGGGGAATATGTGTCTCTGGGCCTCAGCCTTTCTGGCTATCTCTGAAAAGAGCAAATCCTAGTGTGCTGTGGCAGGGCCAGCTCATCTCTTTTCCCTTACATGTCATTTTGTTTCTTTGTACCATTGCCTGATAGAGAGACTAGAAATGGATTTGACCAAGGCACACTGCGAGCCTAATTTGAGACACTGTCCTTTCATTTAGCCAGCAAGCACTGAATAGGCACTTCCCACGTGCCAGTACGGTCTGAATACTGGTGCTGGGAACTTTAAGGAACTTATATTTCAATGGAAATGCAGGTGTGTAAACAAGCATTAAGCTTCTCTCAAAAATCCCCTCTGAGGAGGCAGAACTTGGAACAGCTGTGGCTATGAAGAACTGAGTCAAGGTCAGGGATTCTCAAACTTTAGAGATTAGAGATCTGCGTAGATTATGGTGGATCTTGCTAAATGTGGATTCTGACTCCTGAGGTCTCAGTTGGGGCCCAACCCAGGTAATGCTGCTTTGGCTGTGGACCACGCCTTGAGTAGCAAGGGTAGAGGGAAGACACAGCCTCCTGCTACCCTGCCACCATGCTGTGGGTGTTGTGGGGACCTGTGGGAATCCCACTAAGAATAGAGCTGTCCCTGGGGCCTCTTAAGGAGGCCCTGACCCAACCCCAGGCCCATGGCAGGCTTGAGGCCAGTTTGCAGGTCAGCCTGGCCTGCAGGTTCCCCACTGCCCAGAGCTGCATGCCACCTGGAAGCCATGTTCTGGGGTGGGTTTGCCTAGATAGGACGCTAGCCAGCAGCTTGTGGGCTCAGGCAGGGGAGACCCCTCTTCAGAATTAGGGTGGCTGACTCCATTCCAGGGTGACCTGGGTCAGATGAGGTCCTATAGTGGTCCCCACGTCTGTCAGGCCTCTGCGTTTGCAGGAGGGTCTTTGTGAGTGCTCAGTGAGGCGACTGTACACAGGGAGTGCCCGAGGACTCTTAGCTGTCTCTGAGGCCAAGTGACTCAGCAGCATTTGTTGGCACTGCTGTTGGGCTCAGCTGTCATAAATTCACTCTGGGACAAGGTAGACTTCCAGGGAACCAGAGAGTCATGTTCCACTGCCCATGACAGTGGTTTAGGGCCAGGACTGATGTGGGCCATACTCGAGACCAAGCTGGGAACCTGTCCCACCACAGAACTCCTTCCAAAACAGAAGGTAGGCAGTGTAGAGGAGGTGCTGGCCCATGGTTAATAGGCTTAAAGGTCAACCCAGCATGTGACCAGGATAGGCTCACCCTGTGTAGGCCAGAGGTCAGGATGCTTCCCCCTTACCACAAACAGACACTTTAAAATTCTGAAACTCTGGGCATGCTGGAGTTTTTTCCTTCAAAAATATTGTAGAAATCTTCAAAATAGCTGGAGAGACTTCGTGAGGGCCACGGGTCTCACTGCAGGCAGCCTGTGGCCAACCTCCTCCGTAAGTGTATTGAATCCACACTCTCTCACCATCCCCGGGGTCTGTGTCCAGTCCAGGCCTAATGCTGGGCCTGGGGCTTTCTTTTTCTAGCCCCATCTCATCTAAGGGGGTCCCCACACTGACCTCCACCCCCAGACATCTCCTGATGCTCCTGCCTCCTCTCCTGCCTCTCCAGGCCCAGGCTCAGGCTTTTCGTGTGCTATTCTTAGAGTTCCCCATCCCCATCTCTCCTCCTATCCCCTTCCCTCCAACCTGTGCTTTTGCTCAGTTCTTCCTGGAGGAGGCACCCTCCAGTTATATCCTCGCCTCTGACCTGTGCCTCTGACCCGTGGTGTTGGTTCAGCTCAGGTCACATGGTGTTTTAATGACTTAGAATCATCTCCCCATTGAACCTACTTCCCTGCTGGTTGGTTAACTTTGGATCCCCAGGCCCCAGCACAGGGCCTGGCCCCTTGTAGGTGTTTAATATGTGTGTGTGGAGCTGAAGTGATGATAAATTCTTTCACAGCCTTCAATGTGAGTCTTGTTAAGTGGAGGGAAATTTCTAGAAAACAATTTTAAGAACTACATGCAATAAACATGTGTTTAATAAATGGTTTCCTAGAAAAAAAAAATTATTTCTTAGGGCTGCTGAAACAAATGGCCACTAGCTGGGTGGCTAATGACAGCAGCCATTTATTCTCTCATAGTCTTAGAGATCAGAAGTCCAAAATCAAGGTGTTGGCAAAGCTCCACCCCCTCCCAAGATTCCTTCTGTGTGTCGTCCAGTTTCTGGGGGCTCCGGGGGCTCCTTGGCCTGTGTCCACATCACTCTGCTGTCCGCCTTCGTCTTTATGGGACAACCTTCTTCTTTTCTCCCTGTGGCTCTCCCATGTGTCTCTTATAAGGACACTTGTCATTGTACTTAGGGCCTACCTGGAAAATCTAAGATGATCTTGTATCAAGATCCTAAACTATATCTGAAAGACCCTTTTGCCAAATAAGGCCCGTTCACGGGTTCTGAGATGAGCATGTGCAGGGGTCTTTGTGAGAGCCACCGTTTAGCCTATTACAAGGTGCCACGAGATTTTCATGCTGAAACTTCTCAAACAAATGCAAGGAACCAGCCTGTTACCAGCCGGGTGTGGGTCCTTCCAAGCAGAAACTGGTGGCTAGAGGCAGCCCAGCTGTCACCCCCTGCACCTAAGCCACCACTGCCCATCTCTGAGCTTCTTCTGTTCTGAGGCAAAATGAGAGATAGGGACAAATCCCAGGACCCTCTGTCACTAAGTCTCCATCCTGGGCCCCTTCAGTTTGTTGTGTAATGCTTTAAGAGAACTGTCAGATAGCAGATGCCTCTCATGAGGGTGTGGAGTGGGTTGAGAGTGGGGGCTCTCTCAGGGTCACACTGCCTGCATATTGGTTCCCTCTGCGTCACATTAGTTGGCAGACTTGAAGAGATCATCTAACTTTTCTGTCTCATTTCCTTATCAGTCATCCACCTGTACAGTCGTCCCAGACGTGACCTGGGCCATGCCGGTGACCAGCCCAGGGCCATGCTCAGTCACAGGGGCTGCTGCTAGCCAGCTGTCATGCCTCACGAAGATAAGCTGTGCTACCTAGGTTGGGATCCCCCACAAAGCCAACATGAAACAAAACATGATGGGGGGGGCACCAGCAGAGGAGTGGGACAGGGAAGGGAAGGGAAGGGGTGGTGCTGAGGGAGCTGGGACATTGATCCACTAGGTGCCTGTAGCTACTGGGTGGAGACTGCTCTGGGGACATTAAGGCCCCAAGGCTTCTGGCTGCAGAACTCCTCTTGAACTCCTACAGCCAGAGAAAATTCTCAGGCACTTATAGCAGGAGCTGTCAGGATGCATCAGAAAAGACAGTTTATGACCTATGTCCCTCCACAACCAAAGGAAACAAACAGAAGTCAAATAATAAAGTTTGAACCTGTGTAACTAGAGTTAAGAGAAAGTGCCAGAGGACGCTGGTGTTGCTGTTTAACTCCACCAGTTTCCAGACATTATGATTCTGGCAGCTGGTCAAAGTTCAAATGGGCACACAGTGACAAGGGACACTGGGGAAGGAGAATAAACCTTTGCACCTGAGCACTGGACAGCCTCTGCCCGTCTAAGATATTAGACTGTCTGGTTAAAACCTGACCTCCTGGAAACTGCAAGCTCAGCCAAGACCCTCTTCTGCGGACTCTCCTCCCCACCCCACCCCCCACCCCTTAAGGCCTTGCTGGTGTTTTAGCTTCTCTACATATCAAGGACCACGCTGGCTGGGCCAGACCACAGTGGATCTCATGGTAACGGCCCAGGTTGGCAGAAGATAGAAGGAAAGCCCTCCCTTATGTAAACTGAGGCACAGCATAAGAAAACACATCCAAATCCTTTTCCATGAAATGAGTATATCTTTGATACTAAAAGGCATGACAAAGATTTTTGCCAAAAAAGGAAGAAAAAGAGAGAAACTACAGCCCCATCTTGTCTGTGAAGATTAGTGAAAACCTCTAAATAAAACATTAACAAACAGAATCTAGTAGTATATTAAAGGAATAACATACAACTTGCCCATGAAAGGAAGATTTGGCACTAGGAAATCCACTAATGTTATTCATCCTGTTCATAGATTTAAGAAGAAAAGTTATACTGTCAACTCTAAAAATGCTGGAAAGGCAAGTGATTAAATACAATGCCATTTCATTCTTTTTTTAAATTTTTTTAATTTTTTATTATAAATCATAGCTGTGTACATTAATGTGATCATGGGGCACCATACACTTGGTTCGTAGATCATTTGACACATTTTCATCACACTGGTTAACATAGGCTTCCTGGTATTTTCCCGGTTATTTTGCTAGGACAATTGCATTCCACATTTGCCAAGTTTTACATATACCCTTGTAAGATGCACCACAGG
>CAUYPK010005580.1:0-25955 GCA_963574355.1 Loris lydekkerianus | reverse complement strand
TTGGTTTTCTTCGAATTATCCCAGAGCTCTCTGAGAGAGTGGTCTGTTTTTGCTCTCCATTTCTCTTCTTCTTTGAGGGTTTGGGAGTGTTCGAAAGCTTTGTCTTCAATGTCAGAAATCCTTTCTTCTGCTTGCTCCATTCTATTACTGAGGGATTCTACTGTGTTTCTCAGAGCTTTGAGGGATACAACTTCTTGTCTCAGTGTTTCAAAATCTTTGGTCATTTGCTCTTTGAAGCCATTAAATTCTTGAAATAACTTTTGGAATTCTAATTTGATCTTATTTGCAATCCAGATCCTGAATTCAATTTCTGACATCTCAGCTATTTGTTTGTGCATGGGGTCTTGGGCTGTTTCTGCCCCATTGATCCTTGGGGGAGTTGACCTACTCTAATTATTCATATTGCCAGAGTTTTTCTGTTGATTTTTCCTCATGATTGTTTTTCACCATTGCCTCTGTCCATCCTCAGAGTTGGGGTGGTGTCTCTCCAAGATTAGACCCCAGCATAATCACCCTATTATTGCTGGATCTTTGTAGGGAGTGACCCTGGGTCATTCCTCTGGGGCTGCTCTAGCTGGGGAGTTCTTGTTGTGGAAGCAGCTCCGGTGTGTGACACACCCTGATTCAGCAACAGGGCTGGGGGTGGTGCGCACGGTTCTGGGAGTGCCTGGTGCCCAGTGACTTTGGCACAGAGACCCCAAGGCTCCAGCAGTCTCTGGCCAGGAGAAGGGCTCTGTGCACAGGCAGCGAGGGCTCCAGAGGGCATGCAGCTAGTAGAGTCCCTGGCCAGATGAAGGAGCTAGTGTGGAGGCTGGGAGGACACAGGAGGGAGGACACAGAGTTGCGTGGTTTCCACAGTTTCTGGTCTGGGAATGCGGAGGCCCGGTGGGTGCAGGTCATAGGTCGGGGTTCATGCACAGCTCTTATGGAGGTCTGGATGGCACCAAGCCCAGGAGTTTGAGGTTGCTATCAGCTGTGATGTCATGGCACTCTACCCAGGGCTACAGCCCAATCTTCCGGTGTGCCAAAACTGTCTCACTCTGCCCCTAAGGATTAAGGCTGTAAGGCAGCTCAGTCCCTGCCTTTAGGCTTCTTTGACACTAGGTTACTTTGTACCTCCTGATCTTTGCTCTGGGAACCTGAGGGCGGAGCTTGCCGGGGCAGTTCTTTTACAATGGCTTCCTGCGCCCAGCTCAGTGGCTCAGTCTGGGGCCCCAGATAATGCCAAAAGTTCTCCACACTTTTGCTCAAGCTCTCCCCAAGGTAGTTCAACTGAGTGCCAAGTCCAAGAACACCAAAACAGTTCACAGGTAAGGCCTTTCTGGTTTGCAGTCTCACTACTGCTTGTACTTATGGTTGCTGGTGTGATTAGGACGATAGAACACACGCAACTACTTGCCAGTTTTCCACTGTTTTTGTCCTCCAGTTTTCCACTGTTTTTGTCCTCCAGTTTTCCACTGTTTTTGTCCTGCCACTTTTCCACTGTTTTGGAGTGCAGAAGTCTCTTGCTGGTTCCCTGTATCCTCAAAGGGATGATTATAGGCAGATCCCACCAGCCAGAGATGCCTGGAGTCTTGTCTCCCCAGACTCACTGTGCCTAGTTGCAAGGAAGCTGTTACTTGGCCGCCATCTTTAATCATATCTCCGGTCTTTAAATTTTAAGTCTTTAATTTTCACCTTACTGAAGAGAAGGACAGATTGGGCTTGATCTGTTCAAGACTGATTCCAACTCAAAAATCCAGTGACTACTGTCTACATATGATTGGATGGGTCTGGATTATAAGGGTGTCAGTGGAAATTAAGAATCAAGAGCAAATCAAAGCAGCATCCAGGAGGCAGAGATATTGGGACCAAAAGAGAGCAAGGTGCTCTGAGATTTCTAGTCCAAGAGTTGGTAAACTCAACAGCGCCAGTGACTTAGCAGCTGGCAGAGCGGTGGGCTTTCTACTGGACACATTAGGTCCATGCTGCTGACAGGCTGTCTTCAAGGCACCGATGCATGGGACTTTAGATGAGACGGGTCTCAGCCCCAAGTCTGGCCAGCTCCCTGAAGCAGAAGAAGCCCCCAGAAGAAACTATAGATGCTATGAGGGTGAATGACCCCAGAGCAGTGGTTCCCAACCATCTTAATGCCACAACCCTTTAATATAGTCTGAAGGGGTCGTGACCCACAGGTTGAGAGCCATTGCCCCAGAGAGACTGAGTAAAATGAGAAGATTTTGTTGGGCTCAGAGATTAGAGGAAAGAGAAGCAGAAGAGGCAGATGGTGAAGGAGTAAAGAGGGGACGAGAGGAAGGAGGAGACCCCAGGAGAGCTCAGAGCCCAAGGGGTAAAAGAGGGTTTGAGGAGGTACACAGCCAGCAGGAGTCACATCTCACAGAAAGCCATGCAGGAACTATAAGGACTGAGAAAAGGCTGGTTTGGTTGACCAGGAAGTCTGTTTCAGTTCGTTGTGGTGTAGTATAATTCAAAGGGTGCAAAACGAAACATGGTGGCGATTTAAGACATGAATTTCCAGATAAGATAGAAAAGGGGCATTGGGTCGAGCTGGTGGAAATGAGTAGCTTCTCAAATATTAAAAACATTATCAGGATTTTAGACAAGTTAATTAACCTTAAAATATACCTTAAATATATTACAAACATAATCAGGATTTTAGACTATAGAAGGAAGGAATTAGGCTAAATGCTACTAGAATCTTCTCCCCCAGCCCTGATCTCCTACAATGGACGGATCTGGAGAGGGAGCATGGAGTTGTCATGCAGGAAAAGTCACAGAGTTTTCATTCTTGAATGTTGAGTCCTATCAGGACTTTGTGTACTCAAAACACACTGTGTGGCACTTGCTAACCCTCCTGAACATCCTCCCAGGCAGCGGGACGGCTGTTGGTCCAGGTCACCAAGCAGAGAGCCGGGAGTGCTGCTTGCCTCTTTCTCATTCTTCCCTGATGTGCAAGTAACCACTGAACTGTGCCAAATGTATTTACTAAAATCTTTCTTGGTTCCAGCTCCTTCTCTCCATCCTGACTGCCATCCCTGTCCAGGGGCTGAAATCACTTACCAGGACACCTACAACAGCTTTCTAACTTGCTCCCCTCAAATGCACCCTCCTCACAGCCACCAGCGGAATCTAAGGTGCAAATCAGATTCTTCTTTTTCAATGTTCAGAACATCCAGATGTTTCCCCATCACCCCCAAAATTAGTGAGGCCAGTGGGATGCTGCAGGATATCACTTTTCTGGCCTTCAGCCTCATTTCTGGCCACTTCCTGTCCTTGCCTTGAATGGGCTCTTCCAGCCACACTGACCTGTTCCTTGCCTACAGCAAGTCACCACTAACCTCCACCCCAGCCCTCACACTTCACTCAGGGTTAGGGATGGCCCCACATGGGGTTTTTTTGTTTGTTTGTTTTTTTTACTTTTTTAAAATCAAAAACTTTTAAACCTATTTCAAAAAGGAGAAAACAGTAAAGAATCCCTATGTGTCCAACTCCCAGCATCAATAGTTACCAACTCAGAGCTGCTCTTGTTTCATGTAAACCACGACACTGGTGTGCTCTCACATAACAGGCACGGTGCGGGGGGCACAGGACAACCTCTTGAGTGAGGGGCACTTCTACCTTAACAAATGCAAACAATGTAACCAAATCGTCTGTACCCTCATATTAATCTAAAATTTTTTAAAAATTATAAAAACTTATAAACCAAGTTATGATTAATTATGGGTCAATATAATAAATAAATTCATTTCATTTATAAAAAAATTAAAAATAACCTACCCACACCATCTTTACCCCTGATCATTTTTGAAGCAAACATAGACAGTGTACCATTCCCTCTGTAGATACTTCAGATCTCTGAAAAAGGAGTAATTTCTTAGTAACCAAAGTACCATTTTTAAAGCCTCGTACTCGGCTGGGCATAGAGGCTCACACCTATAATCCTAGCACTTTGAGAGGCTGAGGTGGGTGGATTGCCCAAGCTCAGGAGTTCAGAACCAGCCGGAGCAAGAGTGAGACCCCGTCTCTACTAAAATTATAAAAATTAGCCTGGCATTGTGGCTGGTGCCTGTAGTCTCAGCTACTTGGGAGGCTGAGGCAAGAGGATTCATAAGCCCAGGAGTTTAAGGCTGCTGTGAGCTATGATGCCACGGGACTCTAGCCAGGGAACAGAGTGAGACTCTGTCTCAAAAAAATGAAAATAATAAAATAAAATAAAATAAAATAAAATAAAATAAAATAAAATAAAATAAAGCCTAGTCATCAGATCACTTCTACCACAATCACCAGTGCATTTTAAGAAGTGATTTCTGGGCAAGGTGCCATCCCCAGCATTTTGTTCTTTTTCCACTGCCAGCTATTTCTTTTTATTGTGGTAAGATATGCATAATATAAAATTCACCATTTTCACCGTTTTAAAGTGTGCAACTCTGTGACATTAATCCATTAACGATGTTTCCAAAACGTTTTCAGCATCCCCGACATAAGCTCTGTGCCCATTCAGCAGGGATTCCTGGTTACCGCCCTCCTCCCTTCTCCGCTGCCTGTCTTGTTGCAGTCACCAGCATTCTTAACAAGCACCATAGGTGACTTTGGGGGGTTGCATCCAACTTTAGTAATCACTGGATCAGATAGTCCCTAAGGGCACTTTCAAGGTCAAACGCTAGTCATTTGACTGAATTATAAAAAGGCGTGATGGTAGAAACTACAGTGGGTTCAGGCCCCATAGTCATCCTCAGGCTGCACTGGCTGTCAGCCCCCCTTTGGCTTTTACTGGGGATTTCTTCCTCCTCTTATCACAGAGCAAAGCTCAAATGTTCTTTACTCCCCAGTGACACTCCCTTTTCTCCCCAGCACGGAAGTCTGAGCCGATAGCACCTGTTCCCTGGCCTAAGGGGCGGCCCCTCCCACCTTCCACCATCTCTCCCCCTGTGGTCTCTGTGCAGTTTTCCTGTATAATTCACACTGCCTGGCAGTTTCTGACCTGTTCTTGGCTGTCTAGTGTGAAGTTTATCGTTTCCTGACACCACTTCTGTTTATTCCCTCGATTTCCAAATGAAATCACAAAGTATCTTAGCTTCCAGTCCATCTTTTATTGCTGCTGCCTTTTGTGGTCTGGGGACACTTGTTGACGATGACTGAGAAGATGAATGTGGCTGTATTTGAGATCCCCCAATGACGCCTGCCAAGCCAGCCTGCAGAAGATAAATATTTCTGCCTCTGTGGTTTACCATGGCCGAGCTCTGAATTTACATAGGGAGTAGATGTTCAAAAGAGTATGTTTCCTTTTTTCCTTTTTTTAAATTAGGAAAATAAAACTTGCAGCTTGTAAAGCTAAGCCAAGGAAACTACAGGATTAGCCTTCTTAGCTTTCAGCTGTGGAATGCATTGACAGTTGATACGGTTCATCATCCTTGTTTTAAAAGTTTCTCCCTGGAGCCTCTTCGCTTGTTTCTGTAGGATTCTCAGCACTTCAGCAAACTTGTTGCCCTTTCTCCTGTCTTTCATATATATATGAAAACTAAGGAAGTAGGACAGACTTAGAACACTTTGTATGTTTTCTTCACTGCTATTTTGGTTTTTCCAGTTGAGGAAATCATGTTTGCTAAAATCAAATTAGATTTTATTTCAGGAATCTGCTTCTCTAACAACTGCAGTAACAATAACTTTTGTGCCAGACTGTGTTCTGAGAGTTCTACGTGGATTCATTCACTTAATTCTCATCAATCTTTTGAGGAGGTGTTACTCTCTTCATTTGGGGGCTGAGGAAACGAAGGCAGAGAAAGATTCAGACAGTAATTCTCAGCAATTCAGAGCAGTTGTATTAAGTGGGGGGTGGTGATTCCATGGTGTGTTATAACAGAGTTGATGTTTCATGTCAGGTGACCAAACTGAAGACTCACCTGTCCTTGGATTGGTCTAATGGAGTAGTCAGAGAAGCAATTGACAACATTATGGTATTGCGTGGCATTGTAAGGTTGCAATTTACTGTGATGTGTTATTAGGGGTAGGGATGCCTTCCTGGGAGAGATGGTATGAGAACTGAGACCCTAAAATGTCCTAAGGTGTCAGAGGAACAACATGTCAAGTTTCAGGATAGAGGCTTGAGTGCAGGCTCACTGCCCATGTGGGCCAGGCTGGTGGTTGGGGTGGTCAGAGTGTGGAGAGGGTTCTGGGGATTTACGGGGATGAGGGAGGAGTCTGGGGATGGGGATGTAGTAGCAGCAGCAAGGATGCTTCTGAGAAGCAAGCAAGTCTTGGAGGGGTCTGTTGCAGTTCATTAAGGAGGTTAGACTCTATCTGGAGGCAGTGGAGATTTTAACCATGGAAATTGACACAATCACAATTACATTTTAGAAAGATCCCTCTGCTCATCTGCAGTTTGTTTCTAACTATTCGCTATGATAAATAAAACTGCAGCAGACCTCAAATTTACTTCTCTAATTGTCTTTAGGATATACTTGCGGAGTGGAATTTCTGGGCCAGAAGATGGGTACATTGAAGGCCTTTAATTTCCAGAATTTTCAGAAAAGTCAGTACTGATGTCCCTACCAGCATGGTACCCCCCACTTTCCTTCTTTCCAACACCTTCATCAATATCGGGAAATTCCTTTTTTTCTTAAAAATGCTATTTTATGTTATTTGTTACGGTTTCACATTTTACACCTAACCTTGATCTGTGGGGAATTTACTCTGACATGTGATACCTAATATCAGTGTAACTTAATATTTTTCAAATAATTAACCAGTTGCCTTAACATTATCTATTGAATTATCTAAACAGTCCACTTTGGTTTCAAAAGCCATCATTGTATAAATAGGATTGTTAATCCTTTTAAAATGTTCTTGTCTGTTCTCACCTAACCTTCTGTAAAACTTTAGAAGTATACTGTCTGTTTCCAACTTCTCTGCCAAAAATTTGTTTTTGCTTTAGAAGTTTGGATGAGAGTTACATTTTTTCCTCAATTGAGGAACAGCTAACATCTTTATAATTTTGAGTCAACCAATTCAGGATCATGTGGTGTTTTCTCCATTTATTCACATCTTTGGGGTTAGTATCTCCCAGTATTTGCATTTATATCAACCTTGAAAATTTTTAATAAAATTTTAATTTACAGCCTCACAAAACATAGGCAATTTTTTTGCACTTTTGAAGCCTTAGTTGTTCTCATCTGTAAAATTAGCAAAATAATGATACTTATTCATAAGATTAGTGTGCAAATTATATTAAATAATACACGTAATATGCTTATTGTAGTTAGTTCCTGGCAGCTAATCTGTTAGCAGAATTCTGAGGAAACGTAATTTCAGGATAGATGTATCTACTTATATCTGCATATACGCATGTATTTAACTGTAGACTACTTTACTGAACTATCTTATTTTTTCCCAACATTTTCAGTTAATTTTACTATTTTTCATAATAATTATGTCATCTTCAAACAAGGGTACTTTTGTCTGTTCTGTTCATTATTTCCTAATATTTACCCCTACCTTTTCACTCTTCCACTTTATTTTCATTTGTACTTTTCCTTATACTTTTCACATTTCTGAAGTCATTTCTTTATATTTGTATCTTCTGTAGTTTCAAAGATACAGATGAAAGTCTCTGTATTTTTAACAAGAGAATTTAATCTATTTAGATTAGTTATCATCACTGGTAGTTCTGGAGACCAGAATTTAATCTATTTAGATTAGTTATCATCACTAGTCACCACTAGTATTTCCTTGTTGATTCTGATGTTTTCCTACCTGATCTTGATTTGTTTTCTACAATACTGGAGATTTACGTCTTATAATCTTATTTTTAACATATTTAATTCTGTATAATTTTTGTCATAAACATCAAGAATGATGCCATTTCTCTTTACTTTTTTATGTTTAAAATTATTAAATTGGCATGGTGTTCTTTATCCCCAAACTATTTTCTCAAACCTCCCGATTTTTATTAAACTCTAGTATTTACAGCAAAGATAATTAATAGTAAATCATTGTTATTCTATGCATTTTGCTGAGGTTTTTGTTTGTTTGTTTGTTTTTTTGTTTGTTTGAGACAGAGTCTCACTTTGTCACCTTCAGTAGAGTGCTGTGGCATCATAGCTCACAGCAACCTCAAACTCCTGGGCTCTCACATTAATTGAGGGAATGGATAAATGTGGTGGAGTTTTGGTCATCTTGCTTTTCATAAGTCCAGAGCTTAATTTTCATAAGTCCTGCCATTGTGGAAGGTAGGGTTTGTTCTTTAATTTCTGGGTAGGTTTACTTTGGTGGTATACCCTGCTGTTGCTTGTTATGAAGAATGGGCTCAAGTATTTCCTGTAGAGCTGGTCGAGTCATGGCAAATTTCCTCAGCATGTGGATGTCAGTGAAGTATTTGATTTTTCCATCACAAATGGAACTCAGATTATCAGGGTATAGGATCCTGGGCTGGAAATTGTTTTGTTTAAGAAGGTTGAAGGTCAATGACCACCCTTTTATGGCTTGGAAAGTTTCAGCTGAAAGATCTACAGTCATCCTTATACTTTTCCCCTTGTAAGTAATACTTTTCTTACAACTGGCTGCTTATAAGTTTCTCCTTCATATTAACATTGGCAAAGTTAATTACAGTGTATCTAGGAGGTGCTGTGTTTGGACTGAGTCGTGCTGGGGTTCTGAAATTATCCACTATCTGAATTTCTGTGTCTCTTGAAATACTTGGGAAATTCTCTACCATATTGTCTTGGAGCAGAGAATTTGTGCCTTTGAGACTATCCTCTTCTACTTCAGGAATCCCTATGATTGGGATGTTTGATTTCTTGGAATGATGCTATAACTCTCTGAGGGAATATTCTGTTCTTTTTTTCCATTTTTCTGCCTCTGGGTGCTTGGGATAGTTCAAAAGTCTTGTCTTCTACATCTGAGATTCTTTCTTCACACTGCCCAACTCTATTTCTGAGGGAATCTACTGTATTGTGAAGCTCCTCAAATACATTTTTCAATTCCTTAAGCTCTGCTGTATCTTTCCTCATTGTGTCCATATCATTGGTGACTTTGTCTTTGAATTGATTAATTTCTTGAGACAACTTCTGAACTATTTTTTGGTCCTCTGTTTCCATCTTTTTCTCCAGTCCAATTGTCTTATTTGCCATCCAGATTCTAAATTCTATTTCAGACATTTCAGTGATTTCTCTGTGGGTGGGATTGTCTGTTGTATTTTCTTTGACATCCCCAGGAGATGCCGATCTGCTCTGATTTTTCATGTTACCAGAGTTCTTCTGCTCTTTCCTCCTCATGAGTATTTTCAGCTTCTTCCTCTTTTTCTCTTTTTTAATATATATATTTTTTGAGACAGAGTCTCACTATGTTACCCCTGGTAGAGTGCTGTGTTGTCACAGCTCACAGCAACCTCAAACTCCTGGGCCTAAGAGATTCTCCTGCCTCAACCTCCCAAGTAGCTGGGACTACAGGCGCCTGCCACAATACCCAGTTAATTTTTGGTTGCAATTGTCATTGTTTAGCAGCCCTGGGCAGGGCTCAAACCCGCCAGCTTCGGTGTATGTGGCTGGCACCCTACTCACTGAGCTACAGACGCTGAGCTGTCTCTTTTTTAATATGTTAATTGTACTTTTTTAGTTGAATTGAGAGGTTGTCTCTGATGAGTCCACTCCTCACTGTTGCAGTGTGCTACCACCGCACTGTTGTTTTTTTTCCACTTTCTTGTTTCTGCTGCTTGATTCAGCCTGAGTGATGGGTACCTCACACAGTCCTCTCAGTGCAGAGCTCCTCATATTTCTGCTTTTGTCCACTTCAGCCCAATATTTCTCCCTTTGGTCATGAGCCTCTGGTGAAAGCTGCTTCAGGTCAGCCAACTTCCCATAATTCCCCCTCCCCAAAATTGCATTTTTAAAACTCAGCTTTATAGAGGTATAGTTTACTGTTCCTGTTTAAGGTTCACCAAGGATGAGCTTTGATACACAAATGCCCATCAACCCCCAGCCCTACTCACGGCACGGAACATTCCATCACTCCAGAGGGCCTCCTTGTCCCTCCTCATTGCTTTAATAGCTTCTCTTTTTCTATCAGCACTCGTTGCCCCGTCTTGCCTCTGGGTTATTGATTTGGTCTTCTGCCATGTTTCTCCTGTTCGTTTTGTTTTCCCCCCGGTTCTGAATTACGTGTGAGATCTGTGGTAAAAGTGTTGTGTTTCAGTTTTGTCTCCTCAGCCTGTCAGTCTTCTACTCCACTCTGTTGTTTCACCATCTCATCTCTAAGCTCTCACAGTCGCAGACTGATAACTCTAAGTTCCTCCATTGTACGAAGATGCAGGAAACACACCCTGTTCCTCTGGTTATGTTTTATCCAGACTTGGCACTTCAAATGTATTCCTTTCTTTAAATAAATAAATAAATAGATAAATAAATAAATAAATAAATAAATAATATCCAGGTATGAGGGATAGGTTTCAGAATTGTGTGAACACTGTAACAATTTTTATTAATAAAAAATAGCATATAGAAGAAAATTAGGCATTATTTTTTAGTTGCTATGGATTGTTTTTGACCTCCGAAGCATTCATGTCTAGTTTGGACAGCTCTGACATCTACTTTTTAAGAGGGCTTTTAAAAGCATCATTTTAAATCAACTTGAAACATATAGAAAACCCAGGAAAACATTGAGTCTAACCATCATTTGCCTTGTTTGGAAGTTGAGGTGAACCTTCCCACGCACCCCATCCCCTCTCAGGATTCTCAGTCACCAAGGTACCAATTTCAATGAAAATATCTACTTCCAAAATTTTAAGTCTACATTGCTAAGAAAAAAAGAGAGAGAAATTAGTGACCATAAAGTAGAGTATGAACATGGGTAGAAAATTTAAATTTTTTGAAGGTATAAAGGACTTCAGTTTCTGACATTTGCAATTTCTTCCAGAAAATAGAAATTATACACAAACCAGCATATATAGATATATATGCTATATATATACAAACACACACAGTACATAATATAAACTATACATACACACAGCAAATAGCACAAACTATACATACAAACAATATATAACATGAATTATGCACACAGTAAATAGCATGAACTATACACACACAGACTATATAATATAAACCATACATATACATACAGTATATAACATAAAGGATACACACACACACACACACCTCTATGCACTTTAGTGTTTAAACAAAAGAGATCACAGTGTATTAATTTCTCTAATACTTATTTCTTCAAGAGAGGACTATTCCTGGGTGGTGCCTGTGGCTCAAATGAGTAAGGCACTGGCCCCATATACCGGAGGTGGCGGGTTAAAACCCGGCCCGGGCAAAAAAAAAAAAAAAAAAAAAAAAAAGACTATTCCTTTTCAATTTATACAGACCCACCTCCTTTTAAATGACTGCATAGTATTCATTAGGTGGAATGTCTCCTTTCCAGTTCTGCCATGACAGTATCAAAACAAAAGTAAATATCAAGCATTACTCCATCCTGGGAAGTTGAGCAGGTCTTCTTGATTAGAGAGTAGAGTTCCCCCGCTAACAATTTTCAACACAATCCCAAGATGTCTTATGTTTATTGCTATTTCTTCGTGGGATTCATGTATGGCAGCCGGTGACGGCTCTTTTAGGAGGCCGGGATGTCTGGGAAGGCAGTTCTGCTGATTGGGGACAGGCTATTGTGGATAACGGCAATGAAACTGTGCCTGGGGAAAGAAGGGTGGATGACTCTGTGGGAACCTTACAACTCTGTCTGTCTGAGGTTTTGAACATTCAGCTTTGGGGACTGCATCTCAAACAAAAGTCTGAGCAATATTTTCTTAAGTTATTTAGTAGAACATTATTCCATGGTGTCTGTACTCACATAAGTTTATGAAATGATGCACGTAATAGTCCTATCTTAAGTATTTATAGTAAGCATTCATATGTCATTGGAAAATTTTATAGTGAATAAATCTGTTGAAAATTATTGAACCCAAAGTTTTCAAAACCTATTCTGCCACTGAATACTTTGTCCTCTGTCACTGATTATTAAATAGTATTTCATGATACAAAGTGTGGCTTCAGATTATTTTAGAAAGGTAAAGGATAGTGGAACCCAATCAAAACCTGGCTTAAATATATCTCTCTCTGCCGAATGTGTGTTTTTTAGTTTAGTACAGGGGTCAGGCTCTGCAGGCCAACACCCTCCTCACACACACTCAGTTCTGCCGTGTGGCGTGAAAGCTCCATGGATGAGATATGCACAAATGAGCATGGCCAGGTCCCAGTGAGACTTCAGTTATCTACACTCAAATTTGAATTTTATGTAATTTTCACATATCAAAAATATCCCCCCCCCCAACAATTTAAAAATGTATTATTCTAGGTGATGGGCTATGCCAAAACAGGTGGGCCAGATTAGACCATAGCTTGATGACCTTTGATTTAGTGGATAATAATTCAAGATAATAAATAAATGTTTTGTTCAGCCAGACTGTGCAATACTGTTTATATTTTCAGGAGATTGGTAAGTTTACTGTATTTATATGTTAAACATATAAGAATATTAAAGCTTCCACTACTCTGTAAAAAGCATTTAAGTTATCCTACAATAGCTCCTAATTATTGAGACAGTTTATTACCACTCTGCCTATTACAAAAGATAAGCTTAATAAAGATTTACTGAATAAATATTGGTGAAAATCTTCATATTATAAAAGAAATCAGTTTAGAAATTACCTCTACTTGATGGTTTATTTATTACTAAATCTTAAAGGAAATCTTTGTAATAATGTTTTGCAAAGGTCCTAGCACAAAATTTGATTTGTAAAGTGCACGCAAAGAGGAGTCTATCTTTAGTGAAGAATTCTTTCTGTTGCTAATAAGATTTGAACGTTCATTAACCACATAAGTGACCATCAACAAAAGTACGGCGTTCCCTGCGAATGAAGCTGGTCGTTTTGCCTTCACTGAACGCCTGCTGCTCCTCCTTCATGGGCCTCCATTGAATGACCGTCATTGCCCTCTCCTGATGCCTCCCTGTTTTTCTCCAGGTTCATTCCGGAACCCTGGTCAGCATGCAGCACCACGTGTGGGCCAGGTATTCAGGTCCGAGAGGTGAAGTGCCGCGTGCTCCTCACATTCACGCAGACGGAGACGGAGCTGCCTGAGGAAGAGTGTGAAGGCCCCACGCTGCCCACAGAGCGCCCCTGCCTCCTGGAAGTGTGTGATGAGAGCCTGGGCTCCCAAGAGCTGGACAGTCCCCTCCATGAGGACAGTGAGGTGACTTACGACTGGGAGTATGCAGGGTTTACCCCTTGTACTGCGACATGTTTGGGAGGTACGTGACCCTTTGCTGAGGGACAGTTATGTGTATATTGCTAATGAGAAATATTTGTAACTTGAAACATTACTAAGTCAGGTAAGCCAAAGCATGCAAATTAGCAAAAGTCTAAAAGAGGTAGAGTCATTCAAATAACTGAAAAACTGCTTTTTCTTTCTCTTAGTGATTATTTTAGAAAGGTAAAAGATAGTGGAACCTGATCAAAAAAATTATTTGATTTTTTTTGGCCTAAGAATCTGAATAGTTGAAGTGGGGAGGGGCTCGGGGGTTAATATGGAATAAATAAGAGAAAGAAGAATGGATAAATTGAGGCAATCTTGTGCATAAATTCAGCCTTACAGAATAAGGTAGCCTGGAACTGCCGTATCTGATGTGACGCTTGGTGAGAAGTCATCCTCAGAAATGTTTAGGGGGCTGGGTGCGGTGGCTGACGCCTGTAATCCCAGCACTCTGGGAGGCTGAGGCAGGTGGATTGCCTGAGCTCACCAGTTCGAGACCAGCCTGAGCCAGAGCAAGACCTCGTCTCTAAAAATTGCTGGGAATTGTCATGGGTGCCTGTAGTCCCAGCTAGTCGGGAGGCTGAGGCAAGAGAATCTCTTGAGCCCAAGAGTTTGAGGTTGCTATGAGCTAAGATGCCATGGCACTCTACCGAGGGTGACAAAGTGAGACTCCGTCTCAAAAAAAAAAAAAAAAAAAAAGGAAATGTTTAGGCTCATGTTTGCACATTGAGCCAGTGACCAACAAAGAGCAAATTTAAATTTATCACTGTGATTTGTGTGGGAGGTGGGGGTTGGGGGTTGGGGGTAACACCCATAACTGGGAGCCCTGGTAGGGCTAGAAAGGGCTGTGTAGCCAGCTGCCCCATCAGGGTGAGGAGGAAGCCCCTGGCTTAGTTATGTATTCTGGAATCCAAAAGGGCACAGGAGTCCAGGTAGCCACTCTCTAGTGCTCTTTTGAAAGTAAAAGGAAGCAATATATTGGAAAGCTACAGCTTTCACTGACATGAAGGAGACTCACTCTGACCAGCACTTCAGACCCCCTGGTGCCCTGTCCTCTGGCTCCTGACTGTTCCTTCCAGCTTGCCGGGGGCCTGGGCACGCTCTACCATCAGCCCCAGCCAGTGGAGGGAAACACACAAGGAGCTGCCCCGGAGCCCTGCACCAGCACACCCCACCCTCACCTGTGACTAACCCCTGTCAGGGTGTGGCGCTCAGGGCCCAGTCCTCGTGCCTGAGCCCCTTACTCTCAGTGCCCTGAGCTGGAATTCTTCTTTCCATGTAGTCCAGGGGTCCTCAAACATTTTAAACAGGGGGCCAGTTCACTGTCCCTCAGACCGTTGGAGGGCCGGACTATAGTTAAAAAAAAAAAAAAAAAAAAAAAAAAAAAAAAACTATGAACAAATTCCTATGCACACTGCACATATCTTATTTATAATCACACCGCCTCATGTAGCCCACGGGCCACAGTTTGAGGACCCCTGAGTAGTCTGTTCAACTAGATGGTACCTGGCCTTCTCCTTCCTGCCTCATTCCACCTCTAAGCCTGCCACGCTGACACCCGTGTTTAGCACCACCAGCCTGGCAGTAAACCCAGCAACAGTGGCCTGTGCCTCCCCCCCTCCCCGCCCTGTGTACTGCCCTGTGAGTGGAGTTACCCATGTGGGAGGGCATCCAGAATCCCTCTTAATGCTCCTCCCCGTTCCCTAGAAGTCCTTCCCATATAGCTGGGAATTCAGCCTTTCAGGCTCACTTGGCCCTGACTGTCTGCTGTGTCTCTTCCTTCCAGGGTCCTCTCAGGTGTCCCCCAAACTGCCTCATGTCCCTGCCCCCCATGAGTTCAGCATCCTGGGCACCTCTTTTTATTATGTCTCAGAAACATTAATACTGATGTGGCCTTGGCAATTTGGAAACTGCTGCTTTCCCTTTATGAGTCCGGGCAAACCTTCTAGAGAGCTGCTGAGAGGCAGAGATGGTCCTCTATTCAATCACAGTGATAGACTCCTAGAACTTTCACTACATGGCTCCCAAAGCCATCTGCCTCCACTGCTCTGAATCACCACATGGTGCAGTCTTGCGGGACTCCTGGGGCTTATCTTTCTTTCATTGGGAGAGCAGAGATGAGTCTTGCCGTTGCTTATACACCCCCAAATCTACTCTGTTAATTTCAGGCTTTTAAATGTTGTCTGACAGAATCACTACTTCATCTAATAACTCTGGCATCCATGATTTCAATTCTTTCCTGACTAAGAAGACACCCACATGTTGTGGGTCTTGGGAACCTGACAGGCCAGGCACAGTTGCCCAAGAAAGGTGGCCAGGTAAAGTCTAATTCAGATGAGGGAGTCTGCTATTAGATAGACCTCCTTTTTGGAGCCTGATATTAAAATGCTGTAATTTACCTTTCTGTTCCCATTCCCCACGGAGGTGGCCTTAGACTCTGCTTCCAGGGTGGCTGATCCCTCTGGAATGATTTTCTATTTTTTTTTCCGTATTGGCTTTATTGAAAGGTTAATACACATACCATAAAACTTATGCATGTAAAGTATATATGTGTTTTAGTATAATCACAACGTTGTGCAACCATCAACAATATCAATTTTAGAACTCTTTAATTTTTTTTTTTTTTTTTTTTTTTTTTTAGTGCCGAGGCATCATAGCTCACAGCAACCTCAAACTCTTGGGCTCAAACAATCCTCTTGCCTCATCCTCCCAAGTAGCTGGGACTACAGGAACCTGCCACAATACCTGGCACTTTTTTTTTTCTTTTTTTAGAGAGGAGCTCTCACTCTGGCTCAGGCTGGTCTAAAACTCCTAAGCTCAGTCTATCTGCCCTGGCCTCCCAGAGTGCTGGGATTACAGGTGTGAGCCACTGCGCCCTGCCCAATTTTAGAACACTTTAATTGTCCCCCAAAGAAACTCTGTATCCTTAAACAATCATTTTCTCTCAAACTCCAGCACCTGGCTACCACTAATCTACTTTCTGTCTGTTCTGGACATTTCATAGAATGGAATCATACTCTGTGACTACCTTCTTTCACTTAGGATTATGTTTTCGAGGTTCATCCACACTGTATAGGTTTTAACATGTATCAGTGCTTTATTCCTTTTTTCATTAACATCACATTGTAATTATTTTTTTAGTCAGAAAACAAACACATCCACACTGATGAACTGTAATACAAAAGCCATGTAAAGACTCTAGTCCTTTTTTTTTTTTTTTTTAATTGCTTGGAAGTCATGAACTCCTCAGCTCAGCCTCCTGAGTAGCTGAGACTACAGGCCCACACCACTACATCTGGCTAACTTTAAAAAATATTTTGTAGGGAAAGGGTAAAGGGTAACACCATGTTGTTCAGTCCGGTCTTAAACTTCTGCTGTCAAATGATCATCCTGTCTCACCCTCCCACAGTGCTGAAGTTACAGTTTGAGACACTGCATCCAACTCTTAATTCTTTTCATGACCAAATGGTATTTCATCATATGCATGTACCAAATTGTATTTATCCATCCATCAGTTGATAGAAACTTGGGTTGTTTTCATGTTTTAAATACTACGAATAATGCTGCTATGAGCATTTGCACACATATTTTTGTATGGACATGTTTTTATTTCTCTAGAGTACCTAGAAGATACACTGAGCTTTGAATCCATTTAAGGCATACAAGTTTTATGAAACTTGACTTATTGAGTTTATCCTTATTCTTATTGGCACTGTGGACCTTTTGGCCTGCTATGAGACAGGAAGCTGCCTTGCGTCTGTCAGTACTGCAGACAGTTCACAGGGGTGATGTGAAAGTGCCCATTTGTTTTCTGACATATTTTAGTCTATTTGCAGCACATTTTACAAACTCCAACGGAGTTCATCTTCATAATCTTTAACACTCAGTTAACCAGCAATTTAACCTTGTCAGGTATATTTTATAGTATAACCCTGGAATAATATTATTGAACTGGACCTTGGACAGATCTACTAACACAAATTTTATAGCCGAGGAAGCTGAGACTCAGAATCTACTACAAAGTCCAAAATAGAAAATGAATAACCTAATTCTTATTCATCAGAGAGGGTTGGTTGAACTATAAATCCATATAATAAGCTCTCTAACTTTGCAAATAGTAATGTTTTGAATTTCTTGGGTTCAAGGTAAAAATTCCTTAAAAATGAATAACTAAATTCTGTGAAACTGAAAAGCTGAGGCATGAAACCCAAATTCTCTGTAAGTGCTGGGAGTTGCATAGCTGCTCTGTGCAGACCCCAGGGTTCTTCACTAAGTTCTGTGCTAAATATCAGAGATACAAACTGAACAGGACATCATCTTGCCTTGATGGAGCACAGCTTCTGGTTATTTTTCTTTTACTGTCCTAACCATACCAGTGATAGTTAGTGAGACTTGCCTCTCCGCGGCCTATTGTAAAATGGTTCAGGGCATTAATCCTCAAGTCCACTTAGGTGTGGGTTATGAATGTGGGCATTTAGCTCATTCCTGAATAGAGAGGGGATAAGTCTGCAATGGCTGACAACCACAGGAAAATGGAATTTCCACTGGCAACATTCCTATTTCTGATAGAAAAGTAAAATTACCAATTTATGGACTTCTAAAAGGATAAAAGTTCGATCACATTCTGATATTTTGTGTACTCGTATTTTCTAACCTATCTTCACATCACACAGGAAATAAAAATGTAGTAGAACCTCTGTAAGTTGCACACCCAAGGGCCTGCAACAAAATGGTCAACATACAGTAGGTGGTCACCGTAAGAAACTTCCACTGAATACATGTGGTGCATGTCTAGGCTGTGAAAATTATGTCCACTTAGGGAGGTGGTCAGTGCAGGTAGCTGGTCAGCTATGGAGCATCTACCATTTATTGTAATTTCTGATGCTTAACAACCTTATATACTTTGCTTTCATCTTGGAGTAGTAACAAAGAATTCTTTTGTAATTCATAAAAGCAGGAAGAATCTGGACATATTTGGTCTCTACCTCCCAAGTGTTTGTGTGTATATATACAGCACTGTGTGTGTGTGTCTCTGTGTGTGCCTGTGGCTGTATGTGTGTCTTTGTATGTGTGTGATTCTGTGTATGTCTCTCTGTGTCTCTGTGTGTATCTTTCTGTATGTTTGTGTGTGTGTGTCTGTGTATGTGTGTCTGTGTGGGTGTTTCTGTTTGTCTCTGTGTCTGTGTGTGTACCTGTGTGTCTGTGTGTATGTCTCAGTGTGTCTCTGTGTGTCTCTGTGTGTCTCTGTGTCTCTGGGCATCTGTGTCTCTCTGTGTCTCTGTGTGTCTCTGTGTCTCTGTGTGTCTGTGTGTCTGTGTCTCTGTGTGTATCTGTGCCTCTGTGTGTCTCTGTGTGTCTGTGTCTCTGTGTCTCTGTGTGTCTCTGTGCCACTGTGTGTCTGTATCTCTGTGTGTCTGTATCTCTGTGTGTCTATGTCTCTGTGTGTCTGTGTGTCTGTGTCTCTGTGTGTCTGTGTCTCTGGGTGTCTGTGTCTCTGGGTGTCTGTGTGTCTCTGTGTGTCTCTGTGTCTCTGTGTGTCTGTGTGTCTCTGTGTGTCTGTGTCTCTGTGTCTCTGTGTGTCTGTGCCTCTGGGCGTCTGTGTGTCTCTGTGTGTCTCTGTGTCTCTGTGTGTCTCTGTGTCTCTGTGTCTCTGGGTGTCTGTGTGTGTCTGTGTGTCTCTGTGTCTCTGTGTCTCTGTGTGTCTTTGTGTCTCTGTGTGTGTGTCTGTGTCTCTCTGTCTCTGTGTATGTGTCTGTGTCTCTGTGTGTCTCTGTGTCTCTGTATGTATCTTGTGTATTTTTCTGTGTGTTTGTCTCTGTGTGTGTGTCTGTGTGGGTGTTTCTATTTGTCTCTGTGTCTGTGTGTGTACCTGTGTGTCTGTGTGTCTGTCTCTGTGTGTCTGTGTGTCTGTCTCTGTGTGTCTGTGTGTCTGTGTGTGTGTCTGTGTCTATGTGTCTCTGTGTGTCTGTGTGTGTGTCTGTGTGTCTGTGTCTCTGTGTGTCTGTGTGTCTCTGTGTCTCTGGGCATCTGTGTCTCTGTATGTCTGTGTCTCTGTGTGTCTCTGTGTCTCTGTGTGTCTCTGTGTGTCTGTGTGTCTCTGTGTCTCTGTGTCTCTGTGTGTCTCTGTGTCTCTGTGTGTCTCTGTGTGTGTCTCAGTGTGTTTGGGTGTCTGTGTGTCTCTGTGTGTCTCTGTGTGTCTGTGTCTCTTTGTGTCTGTGTGTCTCTGTGTGTCTGTGTGTCTGTGTCTCTGTGTGTCTCTGTGTGTCTGTGTGTCTGTGTCTGTGTGTCTGTGTCTCTGTGTCTCTTTGTGTCTCTGTGTGTCTGTGTGGCTCTGTGTGTCTGTGTCTCTGTGTCTCTGTGTGTCTGTGTGTCTCTGTGTCTCTGTGTGTGTGTCTGTGTGTGCATATACACAGTGAGCACCCACAGTGTGGCTACTTTTTAGTACCCTCTGGTAAAGTTTTGTAATTTATTACTTCATAAACATTCCTTAACAAAATGCCTCTTGTGTCTTCCATTGTTTATTGTTTTTATGACCTTAGTGCTTTTTACCTTTATGTTTTCTCACAGCAAAGGAAACAGTATATGCGGCCTGACTTCATTTTGAACCCCCGATCTGCTACCCTCCTTAGGCTATTTGTTTAAATTTGTAGATGTGTGGTTTGTTTTTGTGTAATGAGAAAAGCTATATAGGCTTAATGAAAAGATTAAAGGTGATTATTTTAAAAACTGTTGTTTTTTTAGTGTTTAATTGTACTGCCTAGTATGTAACAAATGCTAGTGGGATGATGATTTCATAATAGAATAAAATGATAAAATTTTAATTTTATGCTGTTAAATTTTTCTCTTTTAAAACATCTGAATAAGTTGCTAAACCCCTTAACTCCTAATAGATTTTCAGCTCATTTTGAGTTCTATAAGTAAATAATATCTGTAGTTAATGATGATTTTATCTTTCCCTTTCCAATAGTAATTTATGTCAAGTATCACATCTTAGGGCATTATCTAGAATTTTATTTTATTCATTTTTTGAGAGAGAGTCTCACTCTGTCACCTGTAGAGTGCTGTGCCGTCATAGTTCACAGCAACCTCAAACTCCTGGGCTTAAGCCATCCACTTGCCTCAGCCTTCTGAGTAGCTGGTACTACAGGCGCCCACCACCGTAGGCCTAGCTAGTTGTTTTCTATTTTTCATAGAGATGGGGTCTTACTCTTGCTCAGACCGGTCTCGAACTCCTGAGCTCAAGCAATCCTCCTGCCTCAACCTCCTGGAGAGCTGAGATCACAGGCATGAGCTGCCGTGCTCAGCCTACGTTACCTAGAATTTTAAGAACAAGAGTAAATAAAGCTAGTAATGCCAGCCATGCTTGGTCCTGGCAGTAGCCAGGATCCCTTTATTGTTTAAAAACAACATTCTGCAAACGTTTATTGCATTTTCTATGTGCCAGGCACAGTGACTCAGCAGTTCCCAGCTTTGGAACTTAATTCTAATGGGGGGAGTGCATTAATTATATACCATATGTATAATTACAGCTGGGCACAGCAATCACAAAGAAGTATATGGTGCTATGAAAACATACAATGGGGGCACTTGACCTAATTAGGGAAATAAAGGCCAGGCTCCCTAAAAACAATTACAGTTGAATTTAATATAAGAGATGAGATATTAGTTAAGCAGAGGAATTTGGAGGAGTGTTCACGGAGAGAATTTCCAGCAGAAAGAGCATATATAAAGGTCCTAGGTGACAGGAAGATGTGTGGTACCTTCCAGGCCCTGCTGGAGTGCTGAGAATGAGATGGGGTTGGAGTGGGGTGATGCTGGGGAGGATGGCAGGGGCAGGCAATTCAATCCTTGCAGGCCTTGTTGAAGTGGGTCTTTATTCTAAGATCAATGGAAAGGCATTCAAGTAATTAAAAAGAGGGTAACATTGCCAAATTTTTATTTATTTCCAACAGGTTAGTCCAGTTGTCCTGTAGAGAATGGAGTAGGAGTGATAAAAATGATGTGAGTGGTGACGATGGTGCAGACGCAGTACAGAGGTGACCTTGAGGGGTGTTTAAGAGGTAGGCAGTAAAAGAATCTGTGGAGGGGATGGGTTAGCAGGAGTGGGGTGGCAAGTCTGAGTCTTAGGTTTATTTTCTGAGATGGTAGCAGTAAATGAAGGTCAAGTTTGGCAAGAGAAATCATGAATTCAGTTGAGGTTGTAATAGATTTTAAGAGGCCTTCAGACTTGCAAATGGACATGTTAAGTAGGGAGTGTGTGTGAATCTGAATGGAAGTGGGGAGCTCTGAACTGCTTATGGAGGTACTGAAGCTGAGCATGGATGACAATTTTCAGGAGTGGTCCCATAGGAGTTAGGGGTTCTAAGATGAAGTCTTAAGGAGATTCAACATTCAGTGGCTGTATGGAGGACACTGAGCTGCACAGGTTACAGGGGTGTCCAACTTGCGGCCCACTGGCCGTGTACAGCCCAGGATGGCTGTGAATGCGCCCAACATAAAATCTTAAATTTATTAGAAACATTATGAGATTTTTTTGTGAGTTTTTGGTGGAACTCAATCGCACAGTTATTGAGTGTGAACTTCATAGGACAACATCGTGACATCGTGTTGCAGTCATGTAAAGTAAACATACATACTCTCACTGTGCACACATGTGGCTCATACATACTCTCACTGTGCACATGTGTGGCTCTGGTTTTACGCGATGTGCAGCTTCCAGTGTGTTACGTCCACATGTGGACAAACCGACACCATCAGATGTGTGCTCGTAGTGACTTGGCGAGGCAGGGATTATCAACAGTATTTCAGCCTCCCACTGCAGCGTGAGCCGTGTATGTTATCAGAAGTCAGGTCAGCATTCTCATTGGATTACTAAGGAACTTCCACACCTCGGTGGCACCTCACACATCACCCACCACCCTTTACAATCCACCTCTGCCTCACCCTGCATTGGCAGGATGTGGAAGGGCCCAAACCTTGCTTTCTATTTTTCTGTCAGGTAATTTTTATAATAAAAGTAAATATAAGGCGGTGCCTATGGCTCAAAGGAGTAGGGCACCGGCCCCATATACCAGAGGTGGCAGGTTCAAACCCAGCCCCAGCCAAAAAAAAAAAAAAAAAAACTGCAAAAAAAAAAGGTAAATATGGTCCCTTAAATATTGCTATTTTTCTATCCCAGCATGGCTTCAAACCACATCTTAAAAGAAATTAGAACCCATAAAAAGGAAAACTATGGCTGAAGGAAGATTGGTCAATGAAAGTGGACAGGTGACTTCTATTAATATTTTGTTGAGGCAAATCTAAGGAACTCTGGTTAATCCTTAGGGCATATGTGCAAGTTTCCAAAGACTATAATGTGAAACGGCATTACATGCAAAAGCACGCTGCCAAATTCAATGCGTATCTGAAGGATTGTATCCTAAGGACAAAATAGTGGGACTGAAAAAAAACTCTGTCTTCTGAACGGAATTTTTTAAAAGCTACAACTCAGACGGTTCCCATTATAAAAGCTAGTTATATAGTAGCATGTTGAATAGCAAAAATATCAGAACCATTTCCTGATGGTGATTTTATTAAGCAAAGTACAGAAACATTGGCAGATACAATTTTCCCTGAAAAAAAAAGGGGGGGATGGTTCTAAAATCAGATTGTCTCACCAGACTATAGCCAGGAGAATTAAAGAAATTAGAAAATCTATTGAAAGAAGTTTGGAGAGTGAAGCTGCTAATTTTAAATGTTATGCTTTGGTGATGGACGACAGCACTGATGCTACAAGTGTGGCTCATCTTGCCATTGTTATTAGAGGTACCTCATATTGATGACAAATTAAATGTCACCAGAAAACGGCTTCTTTAGTGCCACTAAAAGACACAAGTAAATCAACAGGTTTATATGAAGAAGTGAAAAATATGTGAAAGCAACTTTCTTTGTCCATTATCAACGTATCTGGTATAGTTACGTATCTGATGGTGCCCCAGGGATAGTAGGTAAAAGAGAGGGGCTTGTAAAATTAATAGAAGATGATACCATTGCCACCCAAAACTCCCATTTGGTGAAGTGTCATTGCATAGTACATCAAGAAAATTCATTCGTAAAACTTTTAAAAATGTATATCATCATGCAAATTGTCATCAACACTGTGAATTTCATAAGGGCCAAGGGATTGAATCACCACCAATTCCAGGAATTCTTTAAAGGTACCCATGCTGACTATGGTGACATCATTTACTTTTCGGAAGGTGGCTAAGTCGGGGCCATTGAAAAGATTTTATGATTTGTAACATGTTATCAGGTCATTATGGTATCTAAAACCTAATTTGTACCACAACTTGACTGTGAAAACTGGCTTACAGATTTAGCATCTTTAGTGGATTAAACCATTCATTTAAATGAGTTAAACATGCATCTTCAAGGTAAAAACCAATTTATCAATATGATGTTTCAGACCATAACAATGTTCCAAATGGAACTGACATTATGGCAGGCTCAAGTTTAGGCAAACAATTTTATGCACACGTCGGCTAACCAGCCCTGTGGACATTGAAAAACATGCACCCTTGCTTTTCGATTTGATACAAGAATTTGAAAACAGATTTCAAGATTCCTGGGAAAATAATATTTTGGTGTATTCTCAACTTCATTTTCAGTTGACATAAACATATTACCTGCCAATTTTCAAATGGAATGCACAGAGCTGCAGTCTGTCATTCAGCTGACAGAAAATCTGATCCTGTCTCTTGACAGGATGTTTATAGGCCCTGTCTTCCCAGAGACTTCACAGTCAGGCCTTATTCATGCCATTGCTTTTTGTCAGCACCTACATTTGCAAGCAGCTATTTTCAAGAATGAAACACATTAAGAGTAAAAGTCACATTAAGAGTAAAATTAGAGGCGAGGCAAGGTGGCTTGTGCCTGTAATCCCAGCACCCTGGGAGTTCAAGGAGGGAGGATTGCTTGAGGTCCAGAGATCAAGACCTAGACCCACATCTGTATTAAAAAAAAAAAAAAAAAAAAAAAAATGACCCAGATCAAGTAGAATGATTTTGAAGTATTTCTTCTTTTTCTATTGTCCATAAGATTTGGCATGATCCATTTTTTGAAATTATCTTTTACTTTTGTTTATAAATATTAGTTGTCTATTTTTTGAGACTTAAAAAAAAATAAGTTAACCGATGACTCTATACTGAATCTCGGAGTGAAAGCATTCTATAATAGACATACTCTTATTTGACAATGTGAACGCTAGTTTCTTTGCATTATTATTATTGCTTAATATTTTGATGCAGCAATTCTCTAGTTTCTTTTCTGAATGTATTTATGTTCATTCATTGTTTATGAGGTTTTTGTTTCTAGTCCTTATCTTAAACATTGTTACTGTTATTAAATTTTGAGCCTCTTTAACTTTGTGAAGGCAAAAAGTAGAAACCTAATAAACACATGTATATGTAAAAATAAAAAAAATAAAAGACAAAAATAAATTACCTGGGCTGTAGTCCCAGCTTCTACAGACACTGAGGCAGAAGGATCGCTTGACCCAAGAGTTTGAGGTTACTGTAAGCTAGGCTGATCCATGGCACTCTACCCAGGGCAACAGAGTGAGACACTATCTGGGAAAAAAAAAATAAGAGTAAAATTAGAACCAAAATATCTAATGAGCACCTTGAAAACTCACTGAGAGTTGCAGCTACTTTCACTGAACCAGATATTGATGCATTAGTTTCTCAAGTACAATGTCAAACATCCACTAGTTTTATGTTGCCCAGGTTTCTTTTACTTTTATAATTTAAAATATCAAAAAAAAAGATGTTTTATTACCTAGAGGTTTACATTTTTTTATATTCATGATCACAAACTTATGACCTGCTTCAGGATTTTAAAGGAGTCTCTGAATGACTCACTACATAATTAGGATTATTTATGAGGACTTTTTCCTTATCTCTGATGTTGGATATCACAAAAATTATGCTGCACCTTTTTTTTTGTTCATTGGCTTTTGTTAGTGTTTGTGTATTTCATATGTGCCCCAGGACAATTCTTCTCCTTGCAGTGTGGCACAAAGAAACCAAAAGGGCGGATGCACCTGGTCTACAAGAAGAAAAGGCCAGTGAGACAGAAGGAAAATGGAAGGGTGTGGTGTGGGGGAACCCGAGGTCAGCCGTGTTGGGGTTGCCTCGGAGGTGAAGGTGACTCAGAATTGGCACTGACTTCAGCAACGTGAAGCCACCGGCGACCCAAGAAAGGGACACTTGAGTGGAGTTAGCTGTGATAGAGGACAGATGGAAATGGTTCAGGAAACTGTTAGTGACAGAATGGCGAGGAAGGGAACAGATGTTTTATGGCAAAATGTGACCATGATGAAGAAGACAGAGTGGAGGAGATGGTAATGCAGAGCTCGGCTTGTGGTGTCATGTAATGTTGGAGAGTCTTGGGGACATTCAAAAGGCAGCGAGATGAAAGAGGAAAAGTCTCCATCTTTCTTTAAGGCTGCATAATATTCCATGGTGTACATATACCACAAGAAATGTAAATGTCATGCCACAGTGACTGGGAAAATGCCAGGAAGGCTATGTTGAATATTGGGATGAAAATGTGTCAAATGTTTTATGAAGCTAGTATATGATGCCCCATGATCATATCAATGTACACAGCTAT